>OX456984.1:153912030-153972879 GCA_949752695.1 Melanostoma scalare | reverse complement strand
AGAAAGAATACTGATTGATAATAAAGAACCAATGACTTTTCGCTTTCGATAATAGGTGAAGCCTAGTAAAACACAGCGGTGCATTTTTGATGTGAATTTTAAATCATTTTAAAGTCAGAACTTTTTCTTTCAGTGTGGAATTCAATCTTGTTTAAATAGTTCCGCCTCGGGTATACTTTCAACATGCGATTGTCTTGAGCAACTTTTGCGCAGATTTCGAGCGGTATCTCGGCTACTACTTGAGAAATATTAGTTTTCAATGCGTCTAGAGTTTGGGAATTTTTTTGGGTGAACACTGTTTTTAACCAAGCCCCACAGAAAAAATGTAAACTTTTCCAATCGCATGATCTTGGTGGCTAGTTTACATTGCCAAAACATTAAATTTCAGGACTTGGAAATTTCTCACGTAACAAAGCCATAGGTAATTGTCTCGTGTGGCGTTTTGAGTCGCACGAACTCGCGATTGTGTGTTATGAAAATCTTAAGGCTAAGTACAAGATTTTTAGATTTGCTCTTCATAATATATTTGGTGACACAATGTTGTCAATTACACATTAGTTATGAATATTGAATAAAATGCATAAAAAAATAAAATCAAATACTTTAAAGCTAATTTTTTTTTTTAATAATAAAAATTTCAAATATTAAAACTTTGCAAATGTTAGGACTTCTGTAATATGAAATTTAGTCAAAATCGTGATTGCCATTAACGAGAAAGTTGGTTTTGAAAAAAACGGTTACCTGCAACATAGGTACCGTTTTATGACTTTTTTCAAAAATTTTTTTTACATCATAATAAAACCAGTTTGAGAAGTTTTTCAGCAAAATAAATATTATCACATTGGATGTATTGGAGGTTAGGTTATTTCAATATCTAGAGACCCAATTTTAAAAACTTGTGATGGATATTGAGCGTTCTCGTATTGTTGCGTAATTTAAACTTTCTATATTAAGATATAACTTACTTAATGGAAGTGGATGAAATAACGTTTATATAATAACGTTTATAACGTTTATATGATATGAAAAAAAGAAGGTTCATTTGATAACATATGCATTATATATATAATATAGTGGAAACATGTATGGTAGCCAATATCTGTAGCAACGTGTAAATAATTGGACATAATGTTTTATCGCGCTTATCCAAGCATTCCACAGCAGATTTTGGACTAGAGGAGGAGATAGTCATAGCTGCTTTCCGCACTTCAAGTACTGCTTTGACGACGGATGTACTTCTTTCGGGTAGCACTGCCCTGCCGAATAATTAAAAATTGCGTCTTCAATTTCAGAACTCACTGCAAAATTTGAAGGTAGCACACCAGATGATGGCAATACTACTTTACGGTGTTTCGCAATTGGTGAATTGTGTGCTCTAGAAATGGGACGAATAAATTTATTTTGACGCAGAAGTCTTAGAGCGATTAAGTTGCCTTCCAACGATAGGTGGCATTTGCAGTATACCACCATTTTGATCGAGCATCACTTTTGCTTCTTCATATAGATGACCTTACTCTTTGTTAACTTTAGTTCTCAAAAGTTGCAAAGCATTAATCGGCCCTATTGTGGTAACCGTCGGAGCGGAATTCTCTCCGATCGGAGACATTTTGCTTCGTGGTAGTTCTCCGATCGGACGATCCGACGTTCTCCGATAAGTTTTTGTTGCGGAGATTTTAGTTTAGGGAATGCAATGCATTGCCGCATTTGTGAAAAATTTCTTACGACGATAACTACTTCGAAGCAAAATTGAATCTCCGAAAAAAGATGCGTTGCGGAGAAAAGTCCGCTCCGACGGTTACCACGATAGGGCCGAATAACTTTATTCGCGTGACTGAATGCTGTTATCGGTGTTAACTGTTTGCAGTTGTTTTGATAGCGAAAATGTAAAGCTCATGACTTTTTGAAGAATCACTAGGTACATAAAACTATTCGAAGATCGAAGTGTGCTTAGCATTTGAACAGCTTGCTGCGATGCTTCTTTATTGTGGCTAATTTGGAGTTCTTCGAGTGAATTGACAATAGCTGGATAAATTTCCTTAAATCTCATTATGGCTTTATGCTTGTGAACCCATACTGTGTTTCACACATTGCAGCAGGGTTTTTTGATTTTCAGTCGGTAATAGATCCCGAATTTTACCATTCAAAACAGCAGTGCGTTGAGCAGAATATCTAAAGCAGGAACCAACAGACTGCACGATTCCAACGCAATTTCGCACATCTGCTTGTGAACACGAGTCAGCAATAGTAAGGTTCAGAGAGTGTGCACAACAATGTACATACAGAGCTAAAGCACATTCTTTACGAATTTACGCTTGGGCACCGTACAAATACCCACTCATTATTAGATACACTCTGGTCTTAATCTTCTTAAAACAAAACGAATCCCAGAAATTTATGCTGAAAATGACTACAGCAAATAAAATTTTTTAACTCCTTATTGTATTTTATTTAAGCACTGTGTCTCTTTGCAGTACTGTATTTGTATTTATGATAAAAAGCTTGAAAGAGTCAATCTTACTTAGATTTCTAGTTACGTACATGTAACAATAAGTTTGTTCGTTGAAGCCCTGGGATTGAATGTGATCGCCACATAGAATTTTTTTGAAAAACATAAACTCGCTCGGAATGCTGAATTGAGTGTTTTTTGAGCCCTGGGTTTGCCCTCAACTCGCTCTGAAGTAGCCCTCGGTTTTTGTTGGTGCAAGTTCAGGTAAAGGATAGGGCTGTCAAATGGGTGTATTTTGTGGTTAAGCGTTTTTTGTGAACCGAATACCCAGATTTTTTTGACACATTAATATGTTGTCAATGAAACCTGGGTCAACACTGTGTAAAGTTCAACGAACGAACCTGATGCACTTTTTGTAGACTTAAATATGTTTGCCTTCTAAACTCGACAACTCTTTTCCGGTTGGTAACATGTGTCAATGTTGCTGTTGTATGTATAAAATTGTATTAAATGTATTGCTTGTTCTGCAGAGCTTTCTATGTACGCTTCCATTATTTTTTGGTTTGAAATACTGATGATTCTAGATTCACTGGTCTGCTTTTTCAATGGAAATGTATCAGCTTTTGTTATTCGCTCAAAGCAACGTTTTTATTTACTTTGGTACTAAGAGAATACAACGCAAGAAAAGGTTTGCAGAAAAGAAAGGTTGAGTAGGTTTCGGTTCGAAGCAGAATAAAAAAATTATAACGGAACTACCCAACCATAAGAAAGAAATTTGTTTTTGCCGTAGCAAAACTGTGATGCCTATGCCTACCATAAATTACCTTAAACTACATGGCAAAATACATGAAAGGGTAAACTGAATTCAAAACCTCTTTTCATTGTTTCCTGTCCATATACAAACATATGTATGAACTTGGTTAGTGTGAGTTTCGACCACTTTGAAGTTTAATAATGGGAAAAGTAAATAAAAAGCAAACATTATTATTAAAAGCTGTTTGTGACAACCAAAGGCCTTGAAAGGTTATCCAATAAAACAGTGCTTAACCTGCTCTTAATTCGCTCTTTAGAAAACTAGTTCACTTTATTTGATTTTTAAACTGATTTTTGTTTAAAATATTGCCAAAAACTATTAAAAACAACTTCATCATCGTCTTTCAAGTGTTTTTCGTGTGACTTCTTTTCAAAACTTATACTGAAATTTTTTTCAGGAGAAATTGGGGGTGGGGGGGGGGGGGGGGAGGTGAAGGGTTGGCAAACGTTAATTCGTTAAAAAAAAGGCATGTTTTTGCGAATTTTTTGTGAGAAACCAGTTCAAATTTCTTTATTAAAATCAATTACACAATAAAAAGGGACATTTCAAGAATGTTGTGTAAAATTTTCACAAAGAAAGAATTAAAAATACGGCAATGGCAGCAATTATTCCGACGTGCCTCGAAAAAAAAATCGAGTTGCGGTGCCCCTCATATCTTGTGGCTTCATCATCGGAAGCCATCAAATATAAGTTAATTCGTTAGATAATAATTTTTACCAGGTAATGTCGAGAGGGTTTTTTGAAATTATTATTTTTCACTTTTTTGGAACACTTTGAAAGGGAAAACGCGATTTTTCGTGGAAAAAATCGGCTAGTTTGTTATTGTAAAATAACAATTATCAACAAATTTGAAAAAACTCCTCGTCACTACCTTGTAAATTATTTTCAGAAATATCAAAAGGATCGGTGCAGTAGTTTTGAAGTTATGAGGGCACCAACTTTTAAAAAGTGTGTTGTGGGAAAAATGCTTTAAAGTTTTGAACACTAAAAAATCACAAGGAAAACACTGTACCGCCAGGTATAAAAATATTCGTAACTTTGTCAATTTTGCTCCAATCCACTTGAAATACCAGTGGTTCCCAACCTTTTAGAACTTGCGACCCAAATTGGAGTTTTGGAAAAATTCTGCGACCCAATGTATTTGAATAAATGTTGAATTATAAACCTTTCCGTATGCATATTAGGTACATACTTAATAGTGTTCTAGAAATCTGTTCGCAATGACAATAATTTCATAACAAACCTAAATATATAAAGTGCCAAATTTATTCAATTGAATAGAGAATGTGTTATACATACATAGAATATATTTATACAATTGTATATGTATATATGTACAATGTACATATACATAGCGTATTTGAAAATTAATAATTAAAAAAATTATTATATTTGCAGTTAGTTTCCTACTGAGAAACTTGATATTGACATTTAGATACCAATTCATCAATTCTAGGCAGTGTTGTTGTCAGGGCTAGTCTCATATCGTGTTTTACATCCAATTTATTCTTTGGTTTGGTTTAAATATTTACAAACTGAGAAAATTCAGCTTCGAAAAGATTTGTCGAAACGAATGATATTGACAGTTTTAAAGTTTTTTGGGCAAACTTCTCTCACACTGCACCAAAAGTCAATCAATGACATTGTTTCGAAATTATCTTTAGCAAAAGAATTTCATATTTCTTAATTCAATAAATTCATTTTGGAGAGTATTCGGAATTTCAGAAACAATTAGATTTGTAGAGAAACGATCTCGCATTGGTGTGAATTGAACATTATTCAATTCTTGGAAGTAGGTGTGTAGCAATCTCCTGTTTTAAATAAGTCAGGTGATTGATGATAAAGTTTTCTAATTCTTCCTTAGCATATTAATTTTCGGCTTCCAGGGTCTCGCTGAGTTTGTAAAACTATTGGTATGTTATGCCCAGTTTTCAAGTTTTTCAACAAAACACTGCAAATGATCTTTAAATTGAATTATAGTGATATGTCAAGGTTCAATTTGTTGGAGTCTTCGAATATATCTACCAAATATGCAACCTTAATCAACCAGTCATAATTTTTCACTATATCTGAAAACTCGTTTTTTTCCCATGTCAAAAAACAATTGAATTTCTTTTCTTAGTTCGAAGAAACGATTTATTACAAAGAACACATTGAGACTTTTCGATGCAAGTCGAGATCAATGAAATGAAACCGAATTTTAAATAATCTTCACATTATTTTCTTTTTGCCATTGTTCCTAATAAAATAAATAGGTACCTAGTCAAACATTTTTTTACAACAGAGGAAAAGTTTCAGTGCTTTACCTTTTTGAACAGTTTTTACAAATTTTTGCAAATAGAAACACAATACTTATTAAATAAAATAACAAACAGCAACAAAACTGACTTTCGCAAATTATCAACGTTTATTTGTTTCACAGTTCAACGGTTTCATAAAACA
The DNA here is from genome assembly GCA_949752695.1 of Melanostoma scalare. Classification (NCBI taxonomy): domain Eukaryota; kingdom Metazoa; phylum Arthropoda; class Insecta; order Diptera; family Syrphidae; genus Melanostoma; species Melanostoma scalare. Next base: position 153,967,177 of record OX456984.1, on the reverse strand, counting down.
AAAAGAACACACAACGAACAAGCTTTTACTTGATATATTTTTTTCACACTCCGACTAGGAAAAGATAACACTATTTTAACGTTCAAAAATTCGGCACGGCGAACAAATTTAGCGAAATTGATGTCCAGTTAGCTAGTGGAAGTATGTGTTTTGCGATGTATCTATGCGATTTTTGCCATACGGCGACTACTTACAAAAACAAAAACAACAAAGTCGATGAAAATGACAACTGTGAGATCGGCACTTTGGCACATAGGTACATATATAACATACCTACTTACATTTGAAGATAGAAAAAACACCAACTCTTACAGCCGTATTTATTAGATTTCGCTATAGCTCGCTTAAAACGCATAATAGTTATGCAGTGAATAAGAACTTATAAAGACTTAATTATAATTCTTAATTATAATCCTTTTCATCAGTCATTATAGTTATTCATTCCTTATGTCAAAATCATAAGGAAACTCCCTAATTTGGTTTCTCAATGGTTAAAACTGACTACAGAAATATGTTTTTGTTTATTTTTTTTTAGCTATGGAACATTCGATGTCTATTGCCTTTTTAGGAGTAAAAAAGTAAATAAATTTTCAACAATTAAACACTTTTTATTGTGTTATGTATGTTTTTTTTTTTTGACAAATAACACCCAAATGTATTTGGCTCACACACTCTCTACCGTACATATACATACATAGACGATGAATGTTATCTTCGACCCACCCGACGCGACGCGACGCGGCGTAGCTCGAGCCCTACAGGGCTGTTTAGTGCATAATATCGATACACGACGCAAAGTTAGCTAATTTGCTTTGCCAATTTGCTCGAAACCAAACACCGGAAGATCATTATCTCTTTAGCTTTAAACAAATACAATTCTTTGGTTTTAATTTCTTGTTCTTTTGTCCAAAAAGGGAAATTGAAAAACTGGAAAACTTTAAGAAACCAATTTACAAAAAAGGAGAACGCAGCATTTTTCTTTCAATTGAAAACACATTTACTACATCCAAATTATGTATAAAGTTAATGTAATTTGAGTACATTCCCTCATTTTAGTTATTTTTTAAATTCTCAAAGTTGTAAGTAAACCACTGAATGAAAACTCAATACTCAGAATCAAATGACATTTATCCGCTAAAACACGCTTAAGACACGCATATCGGAGTTAATGCAATTCAACACTCTTATTCACTGAAGAAAAATGATTATAAATACGATTTTTGTTTTATTTAATGAATAAGCGTGTTTTAAAGTTTTGCGGAGTTTATTATGCGATTATAAATACGGCTGTTAATGTTTTATTAGCGGTGTTCAAATTATTACAAGGAACACACTTGTTTGTTCAGGTGTTTTGTTTTGTGTTGTGTTGCAACTGCTTGTCTATATATTATATGAGACAAATGTGTTTGCTCTCTTATGAAATACACACAAGCGATTGCGACACAACACACAACAAATATGCCAGCGTATGATTTATTTTAAAGCAAAATATATATACAGGGTGTCCCGTAATTCGTTTTACATACTTTGGGATATGATTCTTGGTCATATTCTAAGAAAAAAATTGTTGTACAGTAAAGTCCGTTTCTCAAGTTTGACATCACTTTTTGACAATTTAAAAAAAGGTTAACTTTGGTGTACCCTGACCTGTGTTAAATTCGATATCTCTGTCAATACTGATGATAGAGACCTAATCTTAGACTCAATTTTTTGTAGAAATAATAACCTTTAACTCTGTATTTAAATTAGGCTTCCATAGGTTTAGGGTTGCCAGATTTTCAATTTTAAGTGGTGTTCAAATTTTCTTCCCAAAACAAAGTTTTGACTTTGAGGTCATTTTTTTGGAGAAAAAGCCTGATAAACATAGAGTTTCTTTATTTTTTACAGATGAACAAAACAATAATAAAGAAAAAACTCAGCATTAAGTTAGCTCAAAAACCCATACATTTTATGATACTTGGAAAAATACGAAATGGGAAAAATTTCAAAAAAAATAAAAAAAAGTTTTTGCTTTGAGGTTTGTTTGAATAAAACAATAATATGATCACTTTTAGTAGTTTTTTTTATGTATTTAATACAAATACAATTATAACAAGTGCTCAAAGTGCCCTCCTTCGTTTTGAATGCATGCCAGAGCCCGTTTTTGATTTTCATTCCTCTCTTAAAGGTCTACATGTTGCGTGGAACTTCGAATCCCAGAAATATCTCACAGTTTTTCCACAACAATCGTCTTTCGTGAGGATTTCTCACTAAACCATTCGGAATCGGCAACGATTCTTAGGTTGCCTTCATTCTCCACCAAGTATGGTTGAGTGAAAAAATGTGCTACGCGAAGGGGCCCACCGAGCTCTGTTGTGTCAGTATTTAGCTATATTTCATTTTTTTACATTATATTAGCATTCATATTTCAAGACAATCGTTGCTCACATTTACATGAAAACTACAATCCATATTTCAATTCAAATTCATTACAAAGATTCTGTTTAAGTACCTTGACTTGTAAAAAGTATTAATTTAAATTTCCATAAACATTACACAAGTTTCGTTGTTTTTCACTTTCACCACCGAAAGCGTTTTAAAAGGGAGATAAAACTTTTCCTCCTGTAAAACGAAGATGCATGGAAACTAACATAGCACAAATCGAAGACAAATAGCAATGAGAAAAAGCATTACAAAATGGAACCTTTGAACAAGAACACACATATCATCGAGAGCAAGTTTTGTTGTAGAACTTTCTCCAAATACAGAAAATACGGAAAACTTTTTGGCACCAAATGACTGGGATGAATAAAAAATAAAAATGTACATTAGAGAAAAAGAGAATCACATGGGAAGAGTTTTTGAGAAGGCAACTGTCATGCTTGGCCACAAAAACTTTTGACACATGAAAAACGCTTACCGATAACTTTCTTCTATTTGCTGCCTTTTCAAGTCGTTTTATTTGGTTTTCTTCTGTCTTTGAAACTTTTTTCTTGAGTTTCATTAGTAGTGCAGTAATTTCTAATTTTGTTTGATTGTATTTTCTTATTGAAATAATTTTGTTTCGGAATTATTAAGCAGTTTGAGTTGTCCTTAAAATAGAACTGGAATGTTGCACAGATGCTATATATATGCAAATTTTCATTTGTGCCAAACTGACAGAAAATAAGCGGCTCACTTCATTCACTAATGAAATAATAACAGGCAATTGCAATTTACGAAAATACTGTTCATTAAATTGCAAATGATGATTTGCATTTCTTTTATCTGTTCTGTCTATTTATGTTTACATTTAAGGGATCGTGATTTGCGGGAAGGGAAGGGATTTGCAGCTCAACGCTATCACCGCCGACTCACAACCTCAAAACGTCTGGTTCAAAAGCATTATCTTATTTCTCATGTGCACCCCGACACTGAATCTAAACAAAACAATGGCTTACACTTATTTTATTTACTTTTATTTACTTACTGCAAATATCAAAAAAACTCAATTGCTACAAACTTGTTTTGAATTGCGATTATTACGATTTTGCTCCAAAATATTTTTTGATACTCAAAAATTCTGAAGAATGATTTTTGAGTGTCAATATATTCATTTAGCTTCATTTTTCGTGATTTGATCTTGGAATTCTTTCCGTGTACCTACTCTCCATTTTGATTGTCATTTATTTACCTATTTGCGGTGCAGTCTTTTTGCAGTTTTGGAGCAAAGCCAATATCGAAAAATGTTCAACAATTTCTCATATTTAATAGTTTACTAGCTGAACCGTCTGGCGTTGCTCAGGTCCGTATTTTCAAGGTTCCTGTTCTCGTTCTTCCGTTCCCGTGGAAATATGGACATGAAATATAGACTAAGTCACTGAGTGATATTGGAATCGGTCAAGTGGTTTCTAAGATTCCGTTCTCAATCCAAGAATATGGGGATCAAACCACATGTACCCTTAAATTTTCTTAAAAGTCCATTCTGTGGCTTAGGAGTCTATACCAGGCAAACAAACAAACCATGCATCCATTTTTATATAATTATGTACTAGCGGCCCGTCCCGGTATCGCACGTGGACCAAACATGACATTTACACACATATTGACAAATTTTCGCGTCGAACTAAAAAAAAAAATAGGAAATTTAATTCTTAGATATTACTTAAAAATTTTTGTTGCAAAGAAGTCATAACCCCAAAAGAAAAGTGAAACACCCTTGAAATGATGTCGTGACGATCGAAAGATCGCTGACTAGGTAGTAGTTCCGCTTTAATTTCAGGCCATTCAGGATTGCACGTAAACGTGTCAAATAAGTCTGGCCTAGCTACCTCGTTTACAGCTGGAGTCTGGAGTATTGTATTATCTACCCGTGTGAGCAATCTGCGGTGGGCGGGTAGAATGAATATAATTAGCTTTAAATTATCCGAAGAGTTGCGTTCATAATTTTGTTTAAAGCTTCGTAGATATACGTTGTGGCTTTTCAGTGCGGTCTGTAGTTCGTTAATTAAGTCTATTTTTAGCGTTGGACCTACGTTTGCCCTCAACGATAGCTGATCTGCGTCTGAGATAAAATATATATGTAAGCAATTTTGGATTTTGGCCTAATGGTGGTAAAAGGCTACCAATAACATGATATACCTGGCCCTCTATTTTAAAAGTTGGCATAACATTACCTCTCTTATTTCTTTGGCGCCAAACTAAGTCATTTAAAAAAGGCTATTGTACTTACGGATGTTGGTAAGGAAATGTCTAGATAGCGAATGATTATTTGTCAAAAGATTTTTTATTGGCTGTGGTGGTTCTTGAATATTGGGGAGCACATGCCATTAGTTTCATCGACCCATTGTTTGTCAGAACGCTTAGGACAAATCGTATTCATGTCGCCGATTTGGACGGAAGACTGTTGAGCATAATCGATCTGTGGATCGTATCTAACCGATCTGTTGCTACAACTCGATTGCGAACGCTAGCTCTTGAAGTCTGTTGTCGTTCTCTCTGGTCTTGAAGGCGTTGGGAACGCTCAGAGTTTGACTCTCTAGTGCAGGATTGTATATTTCTTGAATTTTGCTCTTCAAGCCGCTGCAAACGCTCAGTACTTGACTTTCGCGCGCGGATTCAAGAAGTTCTCACATTTTGTTCATCGAGCCGTTGCAACTGCTGAATACTGGACTCTTGCGCGCGTCTTCGAGAGGTTCTCATGTTTTGTTCAGCGAGCCGTTGCGAACGCTCGGTACTCGACGCGCCAAATATTCTCTCTGACTTAAAAGACGATTTTCAGTTTCAGATGAAGATTCCTTATTCTGACATATTTTTTTGGCCCTGGCCTGGGAATTGTTTTAGAAAGTTGAGATCTTGATCTTTTGGGCATTTTAAAATGATAAAAGAAAAAAACGCCTTTGAACTAAATAATTACCTGTCATATCTTTGAGCTACTTACAACTGCCTACTATAATAATGTACACAACTGAGTTAGATTATTAGTTAACGGAGCGTTGGTAAGGAACTATTTTTTTTTTTTTTTTTTTGAAAACTAAATATAGCCTACTCACGGATAGTGTAGCTTCCCAACGGTGAAAGAATTTTTTAAATCGGTGCAGCAGTTTCGGAGCCTATTAGAGACAAACAATCAAACAATCAAACATTTCCTCTTTATAATATTAGTAAGATATAGAAGATAGAAGATAACTAGCACCTGGTGCAACTTATCATAGCAATCAAAATCTGCAACCAGTCGAAAACAGATGCTTGTATGAAGTTGATTTTAAAAGTAAGAAGTAGGAAAACCTCTTCAACAGCCCTGACAGAAACCACCAGATCAAACACATAAAGTTATCTCGTTTGCTTGATCACATCCTACACCCAAATCTAATAAAAAAAAGAAATCCAACTTCATGCAAAGTAAGCAAATAAAAAGCATATCTTCAAGCACTGAAAACTGAAATGCGTTTTTGCGTCAGGTCGATTTATTCATTATGCCTTTTAAGCATTCTCTTGCATACAGGCATTCTAACAACAAGAATTCTCTGTAACTAAAATACCTCGAATATGAAACTTTAACGCAAAACCAATCCAAAACGAAAAGTTAACCCAATCTGGGTCCGATGAAATAAGAGCATACGCCTTGCGATGAACATACTCTCAATGTTTACCCAACTGCTGGTCAACTCCTGCAAAATTCTCATAAATTTCTTTGACAGGTTTATTTTTCCCATTTGAGAGACCATCCTACCTTTCCATTACAAGATATGTAGGTCCATGTTCCTTCGTTTGGCTTTGATATTCCCAGATATCATACCAAATACAATTTGTCAAAATGTCAGGTAGCATTGCATGAGCCACTCTCCATGGTCTTAGTATCAAGTGGTTTACTATGCCAACCGCACAAAAATATCTGCAGTTGCGGTACAATTACAGACGAAAGACACAATTTTCAAATCGAAATTGATGTCCTCTCTTGCTGGACAAAAGGTCCGGTGCCCGGGTAAGAAGAGTGAAATTCGAAATGTGTTTAGATGTATTTTGACCCGGAGATCTCTAGAGTGTTGATAATAATAATAATTTGTGTGCTGAGTTGTTGTTTGTGGGTGTGCATAAAAGTATATAGAAGTATCGCTAGCTTTTCTACAACTTTATTATTTTGTTAAAAGAGAGTGGTTAAGATTTTGTAAGAACGGGGTGTTGTAATGTGAGTGACATACACATACACACGTTCTTCAGCTAAATTCGAAACTGAGTAGGACTTTCCTTTTCTTACATGTTATTATTCAAAAAGATCATATTATTTGCAATGCAAAAACGATAACGCTTCAAGGGATCAGCCCCTAAAAAAGAGTATATCAGACTACAAACTGCAAAAAATAAAATAAAATATTTAAATTACGACTTAAATTCATCCTTGGGCTAAAAGAATATCCTTTCTTTCATTTCTGCCTGTCTTACATGATAAAAATGAAGAGAAGGTAAAAAATAGTCCCTGATAATACAAAATCAATGAACTATTAAAGGATATCGAAACATTTTACAATCGACTTCCATACACCCAAAATTGTGTAGGAAGCTGCAATACATAGATAAAGTATAGCCATCTCGAAGGACCTAAACTATTTTGTTATAAATTCACAAGAAACAGTAGTTTTGGAAAGTAGATATCACTTTATTCCTTTTCAATAGATAATAGAAACGAACCGAAGAAGAGTTGAACGTATGGACGAGCTAGTTCTTAAAGGATACTTTGTTCGTGTATTTTCTTTTTTCTTTTTTTTATCACTGGCGCAATGATTGTTTGACCCAGTTTAACGGGTTCTTACAATTAATTTATTTGTATCTCCTTCGTGTTTTTTTGTAATTTTATTTTTTCTTCTCGTTGAAGAATGAGGAGGGGACAGGATGAGGAGGCTGTCCTTTTATGAACTTGAAAGGAAAGGGTAATGATGGAGGAATAAAAAGAAAATCTATTATGAACAGGATATAAGTAGCAGAAATGTTGTAAATAAAGAGTATATGCACAGCTCTAAAAGAAATTCAAAACATAGTTTGTTCGAAGAGCAAACTTTACAAGAAAAGAATTATAGAAAACAAAGGACATTAAAAAATGTTACATAGAAACGTAACACAAACTAGTGAAACAAAAAAAAAAAAAAACCACAAAGAAAAAAGTTGAGAAATAGGGAAAAAGAAAACAATAACTGTTCATTTCCCTGAACGGTGATGCTTCGTAAGTTGGTGAATAAAAGAGGAAGGAAATTCATTTAGTCCATTGCTGTGCCCTGTGCATGCTGTGCACAACATCTTTTCATTCCAAAGTCCAAGTCCATGAAAACAAAAAAGACACACTACCACTCACACTAAAACACCCACCACACACCGATGTGCCGCACTATCTTTGAAATTACATGCGAATTGTAGAAAAGTGTTTTGAGATTGTTGTTCTGTCTGTTGTTATTACAATTGCTGCAAGGATAATAGAATTCCATCCCCCGTTCTTTGTTTCATTTTCTTGTTTCTTTGTTTTTTATTTTTTGCATAGTGCTTTTTTATTTTACTTATTTTTTTCGCTGTGTGTCATTTCCGCTTTTTTCTGTAAGTTTTTTGTACAATAATTTTAGTGAGGTACCTACTATACTATTGTTCTAAAGTGTACAATACGGTAAATGGAAGTGGAAGTAACATTTCTTCTTTTTTTTATCATCTTTTCATACAACTGTCGGCACTTTATGATTGTGGTTAGCAAAAGAAGAGCAACTGTTTTTCATTTGAATCATAATTGAAGGTGTTTTCTTTTAATTGGATTGTTTCTGAGGTTTTTTTTTCTTTTTCATTTTCCTTGAAACTGAAGTGGTTGGAGGAAAACTTAAACAAAGTTTTGCTTTAAAAGTTGGTAGTAGATGATAGGAATTAAGCTTTACACAACGCCGCGCTGGGAATAATAGTCTAGGACTAAAATCGATTACCCTGAATCTGTTTTGGAGGTTTTGTTGTGCAGGCAATGCTTACCGATTGTGATTCCAAAAATGTTCTGCTTCGCGTAAAATCAAGTAATGTGATTTTCACATCGCCGTCGCGTCGTCAGGTAGTAAAAAAGAATTACTTTTTCCTATAAGAAGTAAACTTTCCTCAAAAACGAAGAAACACCCAAGAGTGGCCAATACAACGAGACCGCAAATAATGTCCAAACTTTATAAACATCAATTGCTTTGTCTACTCCACCTCCGCACTCTGAAGAGCTATGAAGCAATTAATGGTTGTCATATATTAAGACTGAGACAATATTTCAGTGACTCGCCTTTCTTCGTCATTGTTCCTTGACACATATCCTTGACAAACTACACATAGGTGGAGTTCTTGAAGTAATGGTATAAGCATATCTACCTGTTTAGGGGTAGTTAGAGGCTCGAGGTCGAGAAACATAAAATTGTTTTTCGTGGGTATCGACTTTCACGAGGATTTGGCTAATACTCCGAGAGTCATTGCCCTGACATGACAAGCAATTTCTAACTTCGTCATTCGAAATCGGCATAAAATTTTAGGTTCATGAAATGCGGTTCCCGAAAACTTTTTTTTTATAGTAGTTTGTCCTTATCAACTGGAAAAGTATAAAAATAATTATGTACTCTTATTGCCTGCGAGCTATACAGACTTCTGCGTAGTAATTATAATGCCACAAGAACCAAGAAAAAAAAGATCAGCCTCAAAACTTATCCAGTTAATGTATTTTTAAAGAGTCGGTAGGTTTGAAATGTCTATTCAAAGAAATTCCAACTGCAAAATATCCCCAATAATCTCTTGCTCCATTAGCTAAAAGAAGTCTTTAATGCTAAGAACATTTGGAGCTATCGTCCGAGCAAAGCCAAAAGCCGCCTAAATAGGTATCGTCCACCTAATCCAGCCGCATGGTCTACTGCCACGATATGGAATCAACTAATTGCAGATATTGTCGATTGTGTTCGTTTCATTTAACCCTGTGTTTGTTCTTCCACAAAGAAAACGTTTTTCAAATGACCCAGAAAGTGGTGTAGGTGTAGGTGTGTGTGTGTGGCGTTTGAAATAAAACTGACTTTGGTATCAAGTATGACCACAACAATACTCGGCGTTTACCGACTTTTGTTCTCTTCTTTTAACCACAGCAATTGTAATGCCGAATCGGGATGTCTCATTAGTTTCACATCATTTCAATCTATCGGCAATAGCACACACACACCTATTCGCAACGAGGTCCTTGTAATAGGAGCAAAGGATATACGGCAACGAATATGTGTTTTGTATAAATGCGATCTTGGGACTTAGGTACCTACTTCTAGGACTCATGTCAGTTAAAGTTGACGTTCTTTTGAACAGTTATTATTGTTGGATAGATATAGAGAGTCTGGTGTATCGTAGGTACCTAGGTATAATTGGCATCATCCCTAGCATGAGTTGCAAAGTTGCAATTTTTTAAAATCAACTCTAACAACAACGAGACAAGACGCGATGTGGGCTGCGTGTACAACGGTCACCGTTACGTTGGAAATGATTTCAGATTCTGCCACGAGCAGAGCCTTAGTAATTCTGATACCATCATCATCATTATTCTCTCCATCCTCATCATGATTCTCATCAGGAACAGAATTCTCTAACCACATGCCAATTCCTTATAGATTCTCCGACATCGCAGGATTAGGTAGTGCGGATATACTCGAATGTGTAGGAGGAGTACACAGGTTTTCAACCATAAAACCCGTATCCGATTGATTCGAGCGACAGTAATTCTGTTCGTTGGCTGTTTCAATAGTGGCGTTGAATTGAACTTTCTGTGAGTTGAATTGACAAATTCTGAATTCATAACGACCCATCGAAGGGAAGCGAATACCTACCTACCATGTACACCTATCCCTTTTGGTTTCTCTAACAATGTTGCTGTAGTTAGGAATAGGATCCTTTTCGTTGATTTTTCTTTGACAGACGTTTATTTTTGTCGTTTGTCGTCCTTGTTAACAAAATGAGCAGGTGTATAGAATTTGTAAGATGAACTGAATTTTTCTTCCAAAGCTTTGGAAATGGCAAAGTTATTTTGAAACTTGGACTTTGAATTGAAGTAAATGAAGACAAGGCCATTTTCGAAGGCTTTTCACGCTGTGACAGCACGAATGAGTGGGAGTGCCTATACATATCAAATGTAAGAGACACATTTTATGCTCTTAATTGTAATTACAATACTTAAGACGCCTCCTTTAAGTAGTATCTGCCTCCTGCATACACCACATAGAAACACTCAAAAGTACCTATCCTACTAATCCACCCTCGATTTCCAGGTAACACGTTCAAGGTAAACACCATATATGAACAATGTACATATTTTTATACGCGCTTGTCTCATAGTACTTACTCTGCTCTCAATACGACCAATTTTAACACACAAACGCTACTATTATATCGTTTATTGGCATCAGTTGTAGCCCGGCGACAGTGTGGCAAATGTAAATATTGATTTACCATTTTTCTTGTACGTTATCGTTCCTTCTTTTTTTTTTTACACAAAACTGGTTGTTGAACGAATTATTCGGTAAAGGAATTGTCTCCATAAGACATAATTGACAGAACCTTTAGACAGCGGAGTTGTGTTCAAGTATTTTGGTAGCTTTAGCTAAGCCATCACTTGAGAGAGATACCTATTTCGATAGTATACGACACAAGTAGGTACGATTCGAGTGTAAAAAAAAAAGAGAAAAAAAAAACAATATAAAAATGAATAATGGATTCGACAGCAAAAAGCGGCGTCCACACTGTCCAATTTGTTTGTCAAGCATCGAGTTTGTCAAACAAATTGGATAGTGTGGCCGCTCATCAACAGGCTTGTCAAATTTGTTGGATGGTTTTCAAAATTTTTTGATATTTTTGCAAGTTGGACAACAAATTGGATGAGTGTGGACGCAAGTCGTCAAACTTGGAAGAAATTTCATTTCAAAAATTGTTTTCAAGTAGTGCACATCGCACGGAAAGAACATTTTTCTTTGTTCGGTAGGTACATTCATGAGGAATTTATGATGGTGTCAGGTAGTGCACCTCGCAAGGAAAAAATGTTGGGTAGATTAAAAATGGATTTTATGATATTTTCAGGTAGTGGACCTCGCACGGAAAAATTTCTTTTTGTTGGTAGGCACATTGAAATAGGAATTTACGATACTTCCAGGTAATGGGCGTCTTTTCTTGCTTTTCTAAAATTTCATCCCTAAATTGCGCTGCTACTGCTATGTCTATCATCGTTGAAATTCAGACCAGAATGAAGTTGGACAACAAGTTTGATGAGTGTGGACGCTACGGGTTTTTTCCGTCCAACTTTTCATCCAACAAATTTGACAAACAAATTGGACAGTGTGGACGCCGCTAAAAGGAAACTGTTGAAATTTCCGTAACGAGGTTATGACGCTTTAATCGATGTAGATTGAAACTCCTTCGCTTTTTTGTGTTTATTTTCAAGGAAATTCAAAGTAAACAATAAGATACTAAGAGGTTGTTGAAGCAGTCGCTTTTTTTTAATGTCAAAACGGAAGTTAACAATTTTGGGTATGAAGAATCGAAATGTGGAGTTTTTGGGGGCAACCGTCTCTTTAATTTTTATTTTAAAGGATAATTAAAAAATTTAAAATTCTAACAATTGGTTTTTTTCTATTGTGTTTTTCAGGCGACGGACTACGACGGCAGTGGAGGACATCAGCCACCACTTATACCTCCACCTCCAGGTAAGTCGAATGATGATTTAAATTCTAATCGGAGTTTTATTGGCTGGAATCGATTGACTTTTAAGCGATGAATCTTATTTACGATGGTTGTTATAATTATTACTAAGCTTTAGCACGCAGCAAGTGAAAAGCACTACTCATCTGCAGACATTAGCTATTCTTTTACTTAAGATGTAGAGGTTATATTTTCAAAAACGGACTGAAATTTAGAGCATTGTGAATGGAAACTGCAGAAATAATTACGAAGATTTACTGGGTGTTCTCAAATGTTTGTTCCTTTGAAAAACATTATCTCCATTGAAGCTTATCCAAAAACTTATGAACCACCCGTAACAAAAGCCACATTGGTTATCCGAAAGTCTTATTATTTTTCGCAGTCAGCTAATTTTAATTTTAATTTTAATTTAATTTTGGTTATCCGAAAGTCTTATTATTTTTCGCAGTCAGCTAATTTTGATTTTAATTTTAATTTAATTTTTCATTAGCTTAATACAAGCTTAAAATAACTTAAACACTAAACATAAACTAATTAAAACTAATTAAAGCTAAATTAAACTACGAGGATGAAAAATGGTTTAAAAGGAGGACTTTCAGACAGGGACTTGGAAGATTGAGGTCGAAAAGAAAAGGAACAGAATTAATATTACTCATCATGCGGGTTAAGGGTTCGTTGAGACCATAGGATGTACGATGAGTAAGAAGGAAAAAAAATCGGGATGATCTTACGTTTAGGGGATTAGTGTTGAAGGAGATAAGGTCTAAAAGGGGGGAGCAGTCAGTGTTACCAGTAAGAAGTCGGTGAATGAATATGATGTCAAAGACAGAGACCGTTCAAGTATTACGTAAGCACTACAGGGGGGCGGGGGGTCTTTGCTTTGCTTATTTTGGATGACATGGGGGTAGGGGGGGGGGTCTAGGTGATGATTACGTCATCGGGAGTTTTTTTTATTTAAAACTGTAAATAGCTTTCAAAATCCAAAAAGTCAGCCAGACGTGCCCTTAAAGTGAATTTTGTTTAAAGTCAGTGGTGGAAGTTGTACTCAAGGTGGCAGTAGTGAAATTTTGTGTAAAGGAAATGGTGAAAGCTGTACCTAAAGCACTAGAGTTGAATTTCGGTTGACGTATGCACAAGTTTCCCCTCTATTTATTTTCTCCTATGAGCGCTCGCTTAAGAGCCGAGTAGGGGAATTCCCGCGATCTATTCACTTGTTTTGCTCTTCCAGTATACTGTCTTGTTTGGATACTATAGCAAGTAGACGTATTGTAAGCACAGCAAAGCAAGTAAATATTTGTGTAACCGTTAATTCTACTAGCCAAAGTTTAGTGTTCAAGATGTCGTTTCAAATAGACAAATCAAAGTTATATCAAAAATTGTTTGAAAGTTTTAAATTTGTATATGTTTTATATTTTCTTTCTCTTACTCTATGTTGAATACCGTACCTATTAGTAAAATCAAATTTCTTAAATCTGTTTACTTATTTTGAAAACTACAACTATAAAAATATAATATTAAAAAAAATACATTAATTGAAAAATGTTAATGGAAGCATGGGAGGAGGGGGTATGTGGTTTGCTTACTTTTGCTGACAAGGGGGGTGGGGGGGTCAATAATTGTAATAAATCTGCTTACGTAATACTGGAACGACCCCTTCCTTCTGTTTTCTAGGGAGTGGAGATTAATGATTGCAAGACGTTCACGGTAAGGAGACAGGGTGAGAAAGTTTCTAACATCGTAGAGATCCCGAAGGGCAAACAGCAGAAACCGACATTGAACACTTTCGATCCTTGAGATATGAACCGCTTGATATGGAGCCCACACTTGCGATGCATACTCTAGGAGAGGGCGAACATAGGCAATATAGAGGGATTTCGTTACAAGGGGGTTGTGGAACTCTTTGGACCATCTCTTGATAAAACCAAGGGCGGAATTAGCTCTTGATATTACTTCGTCAATATGAGAACGAAAATTTAATTCGCTGTCGCAGAGAACTCCTAAATCTCGGATAAGCTTCACACGGTTTATAGAAATGTTCTGAAGATGATAGGATCTGTGGGGAGGTTTATTACTTTTGCGAGAAAATGTTATTGCTTCGCATTTGGCAATGTTTAATTCAAGGAAGTTTTTAGAACACCAAAAGACGAATGAATCGAGGTCATTTTGAAGTTGGAGAGAGTCTCGATCGGAGTTGATGACTTTGAAAATTTTAGCGTCATCCGCGTAAAGTGAGATAGAAGAATATTGGATGATCTTTTCGACATCATTAATGGCAAGGATGAAAAAGAGGGGTCCAAGATGGCTGCCTTGGGGTACAACGGAGGTTGGCACAAAAGGAACTGAAAGAGTTGAACGGAAAGGAACTCTATATTGGCGGTTGTCAAGATATGAAGAGATTCATTTAAGTAGGATAGGACTAAAACCGAGGAAAGAAAGTTTAAAGAGAAATACAGAGTGAGAAATTTTGTCAAAAGCTTTGCTGAAATCTGTGGTAATGACGTCTACTTCGTTTCCTTTTTCCATCGCAGAGAGAGAGAGAAGGAAACAAACTCAACTAGATTAGTAGTTGTAGACCTTCCCTTACAGAAACCATGCTTCTTGGAGGATATCATTGATTTGCACTGGAAAGAAAGTATTTCATACAGAATGCTTTCGAAAAGCTTAGGGATATGGGAGAGTTTAGCTATGGTTCTATAGTTAGAAATTAGGTTTTTGGGGCCTTTTTTATGGATAGGTGAAATAACAGATATTTTCCATAAGTCCGGAAAAACTCCACTTGAAAGGGATAGTTTGAAAAGGTTAGTGATGGGAAGGGCTAAACAGGAACAACATTTTTTAAGCAAAATGGCAGGAATGCCATCTGGACCTGGATTATACTCGTCTTTGATTTTGAGGAGACCATTAAGAACAGTTGACTGATTAAAGCTTAGATTAGAAGGCCCTGTAGAGAAATGGCAAAGATAGGAAAAGTAAGTCTGGTCTAGATCTGGGGTTTTTTGAGCAAAAGACAGTCGCAAAAAAATTTGCGATTGTTGTTGGTTCGTTGGAAGATTATCTTTCGTAGTGAAGAGAAGGTGGGAAACCATCATTTTTCTTTTTATAGTTGATAAACTTATAAAACGATTTTGGCTCCGAAATTAAATTTGCTTGGGTGGTGGATGTAAAGTCATTGTAAAGAGCTTCATTGAGGTTGGAAAAATTATAAAATACTCCAAGGTAATCAGAGTAATCGAAAACTGAACGGGAGCGTAGAAATTTATTCCAGAGCTTGTTTCTCTTGTTTCGCAGCTCACGTAGCTTATGATTGTACCAGGGCGGGGATGTTGAGTAGGACTTATCACGCGAAAGGGGAACATAAAGATTTATGCAGTGCAACAATTTCTCGTAAAACAGACTAGTTGCATCATTCATTGAGAGATTATTGAAGTCGAATGAGGTATTAGAGAGGATTTCATTGATTTTCTTGAAGTTAGCTTTACGAAAGTTGAACGAATACTTACTTGGGCCAGGTAGAAGAAAAGATAAGGTTATAAAAAAAGAGAGTGTGAGAAGCGGATGAAAGTTGTCAATAGTAGATAATGGGGATGAGGTTTCTGAGCAATACCTGGTCACCAATCTTTAACTTAAGGAACATCAGCTTGATTAGTCGGTAACTACGAAAATTTTGTGTGCCTCCTTTAATTCCTTGGTAAAATTTGACTTTCCCCTCATTACTTAGATTAGATAAGATTTAGGGGACGGGTAGAGCTTGCACAGCTCTGGACACTGCGGTGTCTGAATGAAACCTATTGTGCCAGCCCATGTCAGGTTTCAGGGCAGTTCTCCTGCTCCTGAATTGAACCAGAAGCTAGCAATCTTCTGTGGGTGAATGAGTTTGGGTTTATCTAGGGGGTGATCTAATAGTCAAGTATTTGCTTTCTAAGGCGGAAAAGTGCTGGACATGTGAACATTCTGAAATAATGTGCTGAGATTTTTCTTCATTTTCGAGGCATAGCCTACAGATGGGTTCCGCTTCCAGCCTCATTCGGTGAAGATGTTTCTTTAAAGATCAGTGACCGGTTAATAGTCCTGTGCAAATTTTAAGGGTTTTCCTATTGAAGTTCAGTAGGAATTTTGATGTTCTTTTTTAGTATATTCTGGCAAAAAGAGTTTTGAACAAGTTTGGTCAGATGAGTTACTCCAAGCTTTATTTGATTCCTCCAGTAGGATGTTCTTCTTCTTCTTCTTCATTTCCGGCGTTACGAGTAGTGATCTTGAAGCGATCACAACTCTCCCACTTTTCTGCTTCACACTAGTGATCCGCCTGTGGGGTACGCCGTAGGATGTTCTTAGCAGTAATGTTTGAAGGTGCTTTTATTTACACCGCAGAAGGGTTAAGGTCCGACGAATGGTTTAGATGAGCCGACTTTAGCTAAGATGTCTGCCTTCTCGTTACCATCATAACCTTTGTGTGCTGGGATCCAGTGAAGGATTACAGCGTTTTTCCTTGCCAGTTCAGCGAGTGACATGACTGTCTCTTGGACTAGTTTGGATCTTATGACAGGTGAGCTTAACGCCTTTAGTGCAGCTTGGCTGTCTGAGAAAAATGTTCGATGAACATATTATATGACAATGGAGAAGTTGAGTTTGAAGTTGGACATGGGAATAATAGCATCCAAGCACATACTAAAGGTATTAAGTTTTTCTAGACTTTCCATTATCGACAGATGTCCTTTCGGGTATGGATGTGATTTTGTGAGTCCTTAATGGAAAAGACGGTGCGTCGCCAGTCTTGCTTTCATTTTTATGAAGAGGTGAATTGGAGGTAGTCCTACAATGATGTTAAGAGCGTGTGTTGGTGTTGTACGCATGCATCCAGTAATGCATCTTTTTGCCAATCTTTGAATCTTTTCTAGATTTTGGATTGCCGTTATTTCTTTTATTTTTGTCCACCATACAACGGCTGCGTACGTGATTGTTGGTCTGACTTCCCAGCGTATATAAGTCGTAAATCATTTTAGGTTTAAGACTCCTGTTTTTCCCGCATATGCTTCGACAAGTCCATCATAGGGACTTCCCGATTGACCGTATTCATTTGAAGATAGGATAGAAGGATAGACATTTTTTCTTAGGTCATCTGTGAGATCGACAATTTGACAGAAATCACCTCAAGGGGAAAGAACTTTTGAAATCGGTCGAGTAGTTTTTAGGTTCCAGTTCGCGTTCCTGGTTCCAATGGGAATATAGGGATGAAATATATAGCCTATGTCCTTCCTCAGGTTCTAGACCATCAAAATTCATCTAAGGATCTCAATAGACTTGACGTTGCCCCACAGGAAAAAATCTAACGGCGCCGGCGTCAAATCGCACGACCGAGGAAGCCAAGCGGCTGGACTATTTTGTGAGATAACACCTTCTCCAAACTTCGTTTCCAATAAATTGATTGTGACATTCGCTGTGTGGCTTGTAACGCCGTCTTGTTGGAACCACATGTCCTCCAAATCCATATCACCCAATTGGGGCCAAAAATACTCGATTATCATTGAACGGCAGCGATCCCCATTCACAGTAACCTGCCAGTCTTGATAATCACGGAAGAAGTACGGCCCAATGACGTCTCCAGCTCATAAACATCACCAAACCGTATTTTTTCGGAATGCAATGATGACTCATGGAGTACGTGTGGATTGCTGCTATACTATTGCTGCTGACCAATACCGCATACTTTGTTTATTGGCGAAGCCTTTCAGCTAGAAGTGAGCCTCGTCGCTGAAGATGATTTTTCGATGAAAATCCGAATCTTTTTCAAGTTGTTGCTCAGCCCAATTCACGAACATACGACGCTTCTGGTAGTCAAGCAGCTTCAGTTCTTGCGTCAATTTAATCTTGTAAGGATGATCTTTTCGCAAAATTTGCCACAACGACATCACAGAGATGCCCAACACTTAAGAACGACGTGTGAGAGACACATTTGGGCTTTCGGCAACTGAAGCCTCAGCGGCAGCAATATTCTCGACACTACGGGCACTTCTTTGTCTCACTGGCACGGGAACATTTTGTACTGTGCCTGTATATTAAAATTCCACTAGACGCTCAATTGTTGATCTGCTAGGACGATTATGACGACCATAAATTGAATGTAGCGCTATTAACGTTGAGGCCACTGACTCCGAAATTCGGTAATAAAGTTTAATAATTTCGACTCGTTGTTGGCTCGTATATCTTTTTATCATAAAATGGCAAACCTAACTGAAGAGAAATGTCAAAAGAATGGCAAGAAATATGTCGTCGTTTGCTGTCCCTGTCGCTCTACTTTTGTAGCGTCTCTGTTGAAAGACCCTTTATTTACAAATCTAAAAACGTTCGAGTGGGAAAATTCCTTCGACCAACAGAATTTCATAAATCTAACCATGGAGTTTGTTACGAAATTTGTTTTGTCAAGTCTAATTAAAGAGTCCATTTTCATATCACAGATAATACCAAGCGAAACGGGCTTAAATAAAATTTATCGAGAAATATGATTTATTTTTAAAACCAAACAATTTTTATGTTTTTAAACAAAACCGCGATAAATCAAAGCAGTGACCCTATTTAAACGGTTTACATATCCTAAAGAGTTTGCTGTACTTGTTCTTGTAAATAAAACAAAATTACGTAATTCAGAGTTCACAAAAAAAAAAAAAACTTTTTTGCAAAAATTATCACAACACCAAAGTTATGGGCGGAACTGTTTGTCTAAAACTTTGTTGCATAACTTTCCACTGGCTATTAAACGCCCTAGCCTGAAATTCCATCAACTGCATCTCATTTTTGTTCTGCCATCGGCGCAATCACATCAGACGAGAAAATATTTTAATTTTCATCTTAAAATGTAATTAGCAGCATCACAGCATGTGGGCAGATTACCAAAATTTTAATTCACAAAGTTTCATATCGCCGTAGGAAATGCAAATAAAAAGGAAAACTATCACCGCGCTACCATGCAATATTTTCGCTGAAATTTGTTCGTCCAAAAAACGTCGCCAAAAAAATACAAAAAAAAAAGATGAAAGAAAAATAAAACTACAAAAATATTAATAAAATGAACGCAGATACTTTCAGGCAACAGCAGGAACAGCATCATGCATAAACATACTCAATCACAACTCCCTAGTTTGGTTTGATAACTTTTCCATTTTTCCCGTTGCTGACATTAGGCGTGTTTTTTTCACAAGACTGTTATATACATAACATCATTTTACATGCAAAGCAAAAACAACATCCCCGACAACCAATGTTATGGATAAAAGGATGGTTAAGATTTGGTCGGGGATAGATTTTTGACGTTTAGTCGAGTATCGAATGAGTTTTTCGACTTTTCATTTTTTAATGTTGGTGCGTCTAGAGACCTTCATGTATCTCGAACAAAAGCAAAATGGGTGGCAAAGGGTCTGTTCACAAATGTGTAACTGAATAAAATCATATGCCCACTCTTACACTCCGCAATTTAGTTGCAGAAAATTTTAGATATTTAGAATTTCATTGATTTCAAGAATTAGATTTGTAAATGTATATTAAGATACATAAAACAACGTAATAGCAATTAAAAAGGGTCTGTTTAGTGACTGAAAGCACATTTTGCATATATCTTTTCACATTTTTGTGTGAATGTTAACATTTTTTCCAAAGCTAATTGTTAAGTATGCCATAAAAATGGTTGTACTTTCTTATTATTAATAGTTTAATTCGTTTGAAACAAGTAACAAAATAATTTTTCCAACTCACATCTAAATCACAATCTCATATAAACTCAACCCCAGCATGTAAACAGAGTCAAGAGAAATTCTTTGTTACCTTTGTGAACGGACCTATTTTTGACGTTTCTAAACTAACAAAAAACAGACAAAAAAAATTGTTTACCTGCATTAATTTCACTACGGAACATTCTTATTTTCCACTCTATACAATTGCTTTAGGTTTTTGACAAACAGTTTTTGCGTTTTTGTGCGAATTTGGCAAAAAAAAATCATTTGTTGCCTTTTATTAGTTTGACAGCTGATCGAGAACACCAACCCACAAATAAAAAAAAACGAAGCGTTTTTTTTGGATATCATGTTATGTACATAACATCCTTGTGAAAAAAACACGCCTATTGTTGTTGTGGTCCATTTTCTACCATTAAACTTTGTCTATGACATTTTACCATAAATCGGTAAAATGAGAATATTGCCATCACCATTTTGGGATGAGAATTGAGAACAGAGGACATCAATGCGCAACCAAACACCGCTACACGACCATTCAGTGTGGAGCTTAGCAAAGGCGACTTTTTTTTGGTAAAAAAAAAAAACTAGTAAAAGTTTTATTAATTTTTCCATCCGTACTTTTACCATACAGTGTACAGAGTGTTTTATTTTATTCTGATACTTTGCTCCTCGTATGATATGCACACTAGACATATACATACTGCAACCACCACCAATTGGGAGAGTATAGGTAGGTTGTTGGTACTTGGACTTTTTGCTGCCTTTTTTGGTAGAAGTGCTGAAAGGACTTTGGGTAGCTACTTTTGTCTGTCTGGGCTGGTTTGACTTTTTTGATGGGTGTATACATGGACAAAATATTTATAAGAGTATTGATTGAAAAAGTTTTTAGCTTAACTGACATAAAATGAACTGTAAAAAAGCAGCAAGCCAGTATTATGACGTATTGTACTGAGTTTAGTTGGTTGGTGAATGGTGATGTAGGAAAACTACACTTGAAAATCCTTTACTCCACTTTCCCCATCCGTAGCAATGTATACACATTCATGTGTTCTCTGCTTTATAATAGGGAATTCATACAGCCAAATGCATCATCATAACGGATGTGGGAGAATGTGAGGGAAAAACTGTTAAAAGAAGTTAGCTACTGCTTGCTGTTGTGTTGATGATACGGTTCGGTGTGTTTCGGTTAACAGAAACTAACATGTTGGTTTTATTATGACGGTACCTTCTCGGCTCTCGCGTGTATGGAAAAACCAGAAAAGGAAATGTGTGAATGCAAATCTGGGGCACATCTTGTAATCAGGATCTGGGGTCTTTATCTGCTTTCACGCCATTTAGAAGTATTCCCCAGTTGAATGTGGGCTAAGCTGATGCAACCACAATTAGACGGGGGATCTGGGGGCTGTTGTGGTGTTTTGGTGTTTTGATGTTTAAGCGAAAATATTATCAGAGCTTGTGTTTCATTTTCAGAGTTCTGTACTCTGTACTCTACATGCATCACCCTCTCTCCATCAATCCCTTGAGATGGAGGTGGTTGGAAGTTTTTCATTTTCACGAAAGGTAGTTTAGTAGGTTGGCTCTCTAAATTTATTTGTTATAAGATTCTAAAAGTTGCTTTGAATACATTTTTGTGATGAACATTGAGGTTTACATAGTGCTACAGGCCAATGCGGAATTATAAAGAGTAGAAGAGCTCCATTTGATTACCCTCGAGACTTGATGGTTAAACAGATCTTCAGAGAACAGATTAAGTGAGTGAGAACGCATACTTTACTCTTGTTTTGGTTCTAGGAATCATGTGGGACACCAACTGGAAGATAACTTTTAGAAAACATAGACAGTACAGTTTTGTTTTTAGCTCACTTGAATCACAACCCAAATGTTGAACATTTGTTGGTAAGCAGTTTCCAGAAAAAGTTTTACTTTTCAAAATAAAATTCGCGTTTGCATTGAAGTCAGCAGTCAGGTTTCCACGAGGACGTTTTCTAACCTCAGATTATAGCTATACGTATTCTAGAGCAAATAAAATGATGTGGCAATTTTAATGAAATTTGACGCTACTTGGGACGCTCAATGTATGACTAGTCGAAAATTCGAACTGGAATATGATGACGAGAGGGAGACGAGCAGTTGTCTTGTGTGACAAAAAAAAAACGAAATGGCGGAATACAAGAAACAGAGTTCGTTTTAATCACAGGGAGACAAAAGTTCAATTGATGTAGTTCAACAATTGAACTGATCATGGTAAAAACAGAGTCGGCATTTGTTCGGCGGAAGAGCTACTTTGCAGTAAGTAAACCACTCCAAAGTCTATAGTGACAATTTTGATTTCTCTTAGATTGGAGCTGCGATGAAAGGTGTGTGATTTTTCAATCGATGTATTACATGTTCGTCAAACAATGCCGATTTACAGCAACGGTGGATTATACTAATTGTTATCCAAATTCGTGGAGCCTCGGATAAAAGACTGCAAAGCAATTCGGGCAGTACATGGTGAGTTAAGCAAAGAATTGCTGCTTAATCAATCAAGTGGTAGGTACAGTTTGGACAAAGAAAAAATCGAGCGGTTAATTTTAATTTATTTTGAATATGCTGAAATATCTGTGTAACATGATCAACACAGTCCAAAATGTAGGGAGTACAGAGAGCCAAACCATTACTAGGGGCCTTAAATGGACACGCCAAAAAAAAAATGGTGAATAAAAAAAAAAATAATAGGGTGGCGCTACAGAGCGAGGAGCCCCTGGGCCTAGCGCATTTCTCACAACCATGCCTTATAAGGGAATGGAGGGGACCTACAATTTTATGCTGGATCCGAACGGCTAATTGAAAAAGCACTTTTCATGGCATGAATTTACTAACGGAGGACTTGCCAATTCCTCGCGAAAGGCGATACCCGTTAAAAAGCATTTTTGCCTCTGCTGGGATTCGAACCTCGAACCCCTGGGCTAGCAGGTGGACATGCTAACCATCGCACCACGGGTACCACAAAGAAACATGGTGGTGGAATGATAAACCCAAAGCATTGGTAAGTCAGAAGATAGTGAACTTCAAAGTTGAAAAAGCTTGCGCCGTTAGAGAGTACAGAAGTTGCAAGATCGCAGGGAAGAAGAACTGCTCCATCAAAGCGGAGCGCATTTATCTGAAATAGTAAATAATTTCTGAACCGGCTGCTGATGCAAACGACGCTGTTTGAGTAATACAAAACAGAACAACTTGAATAAGGGAGCAACAGTCTTCAAAACAGCCGCTCAAAGAAGCAGATTATTGTGATGGAGTATTGAAACGAACAGCTTCCTCAAGACCGGTTTCCTGAAGCTGAGTCCGACTGAGTGGAGATACCTGACATCACAGTGGAAGAAGTAAGTGAGGCAGTTAAGGCAGGAGACCACTTTAGAAGCGTAAAAAACATGTTTTTTTGGGATTTTTTTAGAACGAATAAAATAACCCAATCATTTTCAAAATTTTGAGAAATGTTTATTAAAGCTGTCTTGTATTCACAAAAATTTTTATCTATGGGATGGCCAACAAAATTGCGAAGTTATTGAAGCTCTCCGGACGCCTGTTTCCGGCGACATCTTAAACTGCTGCCCTCGCTATTCTTTTTCGGTTGATTTATTAAAGCTCATTCTTTTAGTGACATATTAAGGGGAAGGATATACCTAAAAAAGAATAAAAAAAAAGTGTAAAATTCTAAATTTGAGAGCCTTTTTACTCCAAAATTTAAATTTTCTTAAATTTTTTCCAAATATTTGACCACCGAAAAATTATTTATTTACACGTTACCTTTCAAACTTAAGGTAAGTATATCTTTTCGATAATAATACTGACAGTAAGCTCCCAAAATTCCTTCTTAACCGGTCGCTAACTTTTTGAGCTACAACACAAGCAGTTTTTGAAAAAGTAGTTTCGAGGTATTTGCGTGTTAAAAGTTCACCACGAAAACTATTATTAATAGAAACTTACGGATAAATCAGCGATACCAGGTGCGTAGAATAGACCTTCGACTTCCTTCTCCGAAACAGCTGCAAGATACCATATGAGCTTTATGGGAGACATCGGGGTTAGATGGCTCAAGATTCTCATTTCCAAGATTATAGGATATAGAAGGAAAGTCTCTCCTACCAATTTACAAAGAAAAGAAAGATACACAAAACTGCGACTGTTACCGTCTAATCAAGGCGATGTCCCACACTTTGGAGATCGCTGAGCAAGTATTAAGTAGCAGGTTGCGGAAAATAAAATAGCTTTTTTATGACCAATGCTGGGCTTGTACCTTGTAGCGGACAAGTGGATGCAATCCAAATTATAAGGACCCTAATGAAAATTTTTAGTGATTCCAAAGAGTACTCGCATGTTGTGCTCGTTATCTTCGAGAGATCTGATGCCACAGCTGAACTCCGGAGGTATTCAGTCTGTTAAGACTAATACGGTATAGACTCGCTTCTAAAACATTTATTTTTATCTCAAGTGAAGTGACGGCTGTATCGAAAGAATAAAGTTAATCTGCGGTAGTGCACGTTATTTTTCCTTGCGATCATAGATTCTATAAGGCAAGTTTAGCAATCGTGCAGAAAAAAAGTTGAGATAACAATATTAAACATGACATAACGATGATAGAGAATATGATGAAAGTGGGCCCTGCAGTTCTGTCTGTCCGTCTGTCCGTATATGGATCTACAGCCTGAACCGCTGGACAGATTTTCTTCAAAATTTGCAGTTAGGGTCAGTGGGGCAGCTCACAGAAGGATACAACCGATATGGTAATACTTATTTTTCTCTAAAACAGCTCCAACGATTGCGATAAGTTAGTTAAGTTAAGTTAAGTTAAGTTTATTGACTTCGTAAATATAAACATTACATTTCATTACACGATTTTACTAAGTCTTATATGGTTTGGCCGAAGGCCGTCTACCAGAGTGACATGCTGGTATTTAAAAAATGATTCAGCTTGCTGTAGTAGGTTCTGTATTGCAACGATTCCGCTTCTCTATTGAACTTATCACACATCATGCTTCCAACTTTCTTCAACAAATTGTTGAACTGTATTTTCAGTGTTTCAGGATTTTCATCAATTGATACTGTAAAATCTGCTAAAGAATCGTCTGCCAATTTTTTCCTCTCATTAACGCAAGTTCCCCCAGAATTTAATAATTGTTTCAGAACCAGTCTTGGAATCCTTTCTTCTCCCATCGCCATTACTCTTTCCACGTAGTCAAAATGTATTTTTAGCGTATCCAAAAATAACGGTGCTATGCCTGTTTCCAAATATAACATATAATTTGGTGAACAATTAGGCAGCCTAAAGGTGCTTCGAATAAAAAAACGAAGGAATTTTTCTACAGCATCGAAGGAAAGATAGCCCCATACTTGGGCCCCGTAAAAGAGAATTGATAATGCAGCTGATCGAATGATTTTATACTTCGCTATATGTGAAACATTTTTCTTATCTAAACATCTTCTCCAAACCAATGACAATGCACGTTTAGCTTCAGATAGTTTTTGTTGAAGGTGTTTATTTAGGTTTAGGTTAGAAGTAATCAACACTCTCATTCTCAATTAGCCGTTCGGAACCGGCGAAAAATTGTAGGTCCCCTCCATTCCCTCACAAGGCATGGTTGTGAGAAATGCGCTAGGCCCAGAGGCTCCTCGCTCTGTTGCGCCACCCTATTTATTTTTATTTTTTAATCAACACTCGCAGGTACTTATATTCCTTAACAACCTCTATTGTTTCGTTTTGAAACGTCCACTTTTCACTTCTCGCGTACCTGCCTCCTCCACTTCTAAAAATCATCATTTTTGACTTTGCCAGGTTAACCGACAGGTTCCAGGTTTTACAGTAGCGTTCAAGTCTATTTATCATAAGTTGCATTCCGTTTATAGTTTCCGATAAGAAGACTAAGTCGTCTGCAAACATTAGTCCTGGAATGTTTTTTCCGCATCATTACTATTCCCCCTTTCACACTGTCGATAATGTCGTTAATGTACAATAAAAAAAATGGGCACGACTGGGTCGCACGAACTTGCGATTGTGTTCTAAATACGATATCAAAATCTAAAGGCTGAGTTAAAGGCTTTGGTGTTAGCTCTTCATAATATATTTTGTGGTACAGGGTTGCCAACTACACATTAATTATGGAAATTGAATTAAATCAAAATAATGAAAAAATTAAATTAAATATTCCAAAGGTTTCAAGCAAAAATCTAAAAACGCCATTCTTTTGCAATCGCTAATACACATGAATGATGAAAATTTAATCAAAATCGTTGGAGCAGTTTTCCCAAAAAACGGTTTTTTATTTTTCACTTTTTTTTTAAAACTGTTTTTTAAAAGTCGAGTATGCAAAGTTCTAGATCTTAAAAGGAGTTATTTTGACAAAAAATTTTAAAAAAATAGAAGTTATGGTTTCGAAGTTACTTTCAAAAATCAAAATTTTTTAAAAAAATTTATAAAAATTTCCAAAACTAAGTTTTTTTAAATATTGATATGCAGTCTTTCTTTAACAGCTTACGACTTCTTAAATCCAAAATTTCGTCAAGTTCGTGTCAGCCATTAACGAGAAAGTCGGTTTAAAAAAAAACGGTACTATGGGAGGTACCGTTTTTAGGCCTTTTCCAAAAATTTTTTTTACATCATAAAAAAAACAATCCTAAATTAATCCTTCACACAAAATTTAATCGAAATCGTTGGAGCCGTTTTCGAGAAAAATAAGTATTATCATATCGGTTGTATGGCAGGTACCGTTATTTCAAGACCTAGAGACCCAATTCCAAAAACCCCTCTGTAGGATGCTCCACAGACCCTAACTGCAAATTTTGAAGAAAATCGGTCAAGCGGTTCAGGCTGTAGATCCATATACAGACAGACAGACAGACAGACACACAGACAGACAGACAGACAGACAGACAGACAGACAGACAGACAGACAGAATTGCAGGACCCACTTTTTTCGTATTCTCTATCATCGTAATGTCATGTTTGATTGTTATCTCAAAATTTTTTTTCTGCACGATTGCAAGACTTGCCTTATAGTAGGTACCTATAATCGCAAGTAAAAATAAAGTACTGAGAACGCATCCTTGCTTAACGCCTATTGACGTATGAAACTCGTCCGAGAGAGATTTACCATCCCATACCATTGCGAAATTGTCTTTATAAATTGCTCTAATAACGGTTATCATTTTTGTTGAGATGCCGTATCCGCAGAGTTTGTAAAAAAGGGCTTCCCTTGGAATAGAGTCGAAAGCTGATCGAAAATCTACAAAAAATGCATACAGTTTTTTCCCTCTCGTTTTGTAGATGTCACCAATATTTACCAAAGAGAAAATTTGGTCGATAGTTGAATAGTTTTTCCTGAAACCCGCTTGGTACTCATGCAAAATCTGCTTGATTTCGACCCATTCGCTTAACCGGTTAAATAGTATTGCACTAAATATCTTTGCCGCTGTGTTGAGAAATGAAATGCCTCTATAATTAGTCGGATCCTCAGGATTGCCTTTCTTGTGAAGAGGAAAAATAATTGCTCGTCGAAAACTTTCTGGAACATTATTTGTTTCAAAAATTCTATTGTACTCCATGGTAAGGAGGTTTACGAATTCAGGTGGTAGGTTTTTGAAATATTCGAAGGGTATTCTATCCTCTCCCGGTGCTTTCCCATCTTTGGAGTTCTCTATAACCTTTTCTACTTCCGCTTGGGTGAAAGGAGCATCTAAATATTCATCCAATATGTAAGGTGCCGCATACTGAAATTTTAGTGATATCTGAGGTGTATTGAGAAGATTCATAAAATGCATTTTTAACTGGTCTATATTGATAGCTGTACAAGTCGTTCTATTTTTCCCACTTACAAGTCTTACTGCTTTCTAGAATTGTGCTGACGATCTCGCTTTGTTTATTAGATCAATGTTTCTTCTATCCATTTCTTTCTTTTTTGTATAGCAGAGCGTTTTGTAATACTTATTTGCTTCTGCATAAAGTGTTTTGAAGTAAGGGTTGTTGGTCGTTCTCACTATGTTCAAAAAAGCAAAAGACGCGTTTCTAGCTTTCAAACACTCACTGTCGAACCATTTTTGTTTTTTTTCTAACAATTTCCTTCCTGACGTTTTTATTGGAGCTGCCCTTTTGATGATATTCAATAAGGTTTCTATGTCTGGACTCAGTAAATTGCCGTGGACTACCTGGTTTTCCAGCTCTATTTCCAAGTTTCGTTGAATTAACGGCCGGAAGCCATCTTTCCATAAAAGCTTTGGTGAAAGCTCTCGAGCGGGCACTTGAAGTTCTTCTAACTCTGAGGGAAACCTCTAAAGGCATATGGTCAGAAAATCCTTTGACGGCTACTCGAAAATCATCAAAAAACGTGTAGGTACCAATCTCCAGAAATAAAACAATAATCAATTACTGAGCATGCTGAGCCACGAATAAAAGTGAATTCTCCGCTGCGGTCACCTTCACAGCTTCCATTTAATACTCCACAGTCAAAATTATCCGCTAATTCTAGAATTTTGGCTCCCTTTTGATCACATACCTCGTCTTTTGATTTTCGATTGTAAACAATATATGGTGAGTCGATTCCACTGCTAAAATTATTTTGCGAAGGACCTATTCTACCATTGAAGTCTCCTATCAGCATCAAATTTTTTGGCTCTATCTCATTAATAGTGTCGCGCAGTTTTTCGAAGTCACGCTGCCAATGGCTACAGTTTAGATGTACTGGAATGATGTGGTGAATTTTTTCTTCTAAATTGACTTCTATTATTCGAAATTCGCCTATGCATCTGAACTTTGCTGCAGCATTTTTGAGCTGCTTTCTATACCCGAAGAGCTCTCCATCACTCCCCCTTCCAAATACACTGGTCTTAACCGCTGGTGTGAATTTCAATTCATAATTTATAAATATATTTGAATATTTGACAGAATAAGTTGTTAATTAACTCCTTGCCGCTGGTGGGAGGAAGTCAATGAAGAGAAAACTTAAATGTCTTTTGGCTCGCTGGTTTACTAGCAAGTGAATTATTTATTTCCTATTCAAGATATTTATACAACTTAACTGCTAACTAGGCAATAAATAATTCGAGATACAGACAAACAATATATACATAATTGAAATGGAAAGAAATGCAATGCAAGCAATACAATGCAATGCACTGCAACGGCTCCGAGCACGAGAACGCTGATAGTTGCAGGAGGTGTCATATTTATTCGCCAACTGGTGGTGACGTTCATTAACCTGTTGGTCATTCACCTGCTGTTGTTTACTTGGTTTGTAGTGTAGAATTCGGTCGTTTGCATTTGTTGTCACAACATGCTGGGCCCCTCAAAATGAAGATACACAGAAGTCGATGTCGTCAAAGGATGTTTGTGTGTTACGTCGTTGTTGAGACTTCGTCTTGTTGAGACTTCGCATTGGAATAGTGGTGATGGTTGGTGGTGCAAGTGGCTGATCTCTTTTTCGAAAGATGATGAAGATGATAACAGCTACGATAACTATTATAGTAAGACAGCCAGTGACTCCAAACAGTGAATATTGGTGAACTCGATGGGTACTGAATTCATTCAATATATATTCCTGATTTTTTTGAAGGTTTATTGCATTTTCCAATGTAGCAAACTCTATCGAAGTGTTTGATGGCAGCATCGACTGTTTCTCTCTTTTGAAGTTAAACGAAGTTAACGTCTCAGAAAGATTGAATGACGGTAGAAATGATGATTTTAGTCGGCTTGACATTGTTTGCTTTCCAACAATTGTCGTGGTTTGGTCATGAATTATACATTTTGCTGGTAGCTTAATCAGCCCACTCCCTCGCAGTGTAAAGGGCTCAGTATTGTAATCACAGTTAATATTAACTGTGGTTGAATTTGGAGTGCTGTATATCCATGCGTTTGGTTGATGCATCTCAATCCAGTACAGCCTTGGTGATATGTCCTCAATCGTGCATGAGTCCATAATTTTCTTGTGTTGTATAATGTTTGTTTCACAAACACTAGTTGACGCTCCGGTTGTATACAGAGGATGCTGAAGTGGGCACCAGAAGATGTCGGAAGGCCTTATTTTACAAAGTAGGAATTCATCTTTGTTGATTGGATGAACATGGTTGCCTTGTAAGTTTACCATTAAATAGTCCGATGATGGAACAATTCGTGTAAAGCGTTCATTGTGATTTGTTGGAACTGACAATACTTTGTATAGCTTGAATTCTTCATTATACAACAACGGGAGACTGATCTCAATTATGATATTGTTGTTCGTCACTCTAGCTCTTGGGCTTACAATTTTATACAGCTGCAGTATGGATTCGTGATGTCTTTCGCCAGGAATCATTAAAGACTTAGGGATATTCTCATGAATCTTAGTCAACTCATTTTTGAATTGTCGGACTGAAAGGATAAGAGGGTGTATTCTTCCAGCATGCGTTGATAGCAGAATATCAAGCAATATGCTCTGGGTTGCTTTATAATTGATCATAATAAGTATCCCGTTAAGAGCAGTTGCTGAAAATCTCTCCATGTACTCGAATTTACTTGTTTCGTTTTCCAAATTCGTGACAATAGAACTTAGTAACATAATTTGATTAGAATTTTTCGATTGTTCTTTCTTGAAAATATTGACCGTGGAATCAACAATAGTTGTTTGATTTTTCATGAGTTGTAGCAAGTGTTTTTCATTTTCTTGAACAGCTTCTATTGTTTGCTCATATTTCTCAGCAAATCTTTGATCAAGTATTCCGAACAATTCATTAGTGACTGTTCCAATAAAGTCAAATGGTGATCGTCTTTGCCTTTTTAATGAATCGTCGTTTGCGTGTAAGAGAATTTCATTGTTGAGCTCTATTTGTTGAAGTTGATATTCAAATTGGTTCAGTATTCCTTCGCACTTAATAGAATCTAGTTCCTCCATTCCCGATGACGAACATACTCTCTCCATTTTTGAAACAATTTCCTTGTATGCTTCGTATTCCTGCCAATAGTTCGTCAAATTAAAGAAAACAATTGTCTTCCATGAGCTTGAAATCAAATTTGCCTGTCCCACATCTTCGAAGTATATTCCAGGGTGTGTTTGAAATGGAACTATCTCGACATCGTAGGGGACTGGAGTGGAGCCGACTATGTTGAGAAAGGCAAACAAAGTGCATAAAGAAAGAATTTTATGTGAGCGATTTGTGGATGTATTGACTTGTCTCACTTCCCTATCTTCCTCATCATTTTCTATTGGTAATTTACATAACTTTGTTATGGGTCGCTTGAACTGTTTATTGTTACTAAATACAGTTGCAGCCCGAACACCGTTGTCACTCCCAGGATGAACTTCTGATATCCTTCCCATCATCCAGGTGGTCGGTGGTAGCCGGTCTTCCTTGATAAGAACTATATCGCCAGTTTGAATGTTGTCTTCTTTTTGTTTCCATTTAGGCAATTGTTGAAGCTGTGACAAATATTCTGATGACCAGATTTTCCAAAAGTCTTGAGTCATTTTTTGTATTAGTTGCCAGCGTGAGCGGAACGTTTTCTTTTCATCAATGGGTTGTTCGGGTACAGCATTCAGAGAACTTCCGATTAGAAAATGTCCCGGAGTAAGTATCGTAGTGTTGTCAATATCGTTTTCGATTGCCGTAAGTGGTCGGGAGTTTAGGCATGCTTCTATTTGAGTCAACAATGTCGAAAGTTCCTCAAATGTTAACATGGTGTCTCCAATTATTCGTTTTAGGTGAAATTTTGTGGATTTAACGCTTGACTCCCACAAACCGCCAAAGTGCGGTGCTGCTGGTGGTATGAAATGCCATTGCATTTCATGTTTCGTAAGCATTGATGATGCGTCTACTACACCGTACTTAATGGCTGCTCTCACTTGTTGTTGGATTTCCTTGTTAGCTCCAATGAATGTAGTTCCATTGTCACTGTAGAAATGTGAACATATCCCTCTTCTTGATGTGAACCGCTTCAATGCTGCTATGAATGCTGCTGAAGTGAGGTCACTCACAAGCTCGATGTGAACTGCTTTTGTAGCAAAGCAGACAAATATAGCGATGTAGCCCTTAGTTGACCGGTTTCCTCGTCCTTTTGAGATCAGTATTTGAATTGGTCCAGCATAGTCAACACCCGTATGTGTAAAGGGTCTTGATTGTGTCACTCTTGCTGCTGGAAGTAGCCCCATTTGTTGAGTATTTGGTTGAGCAGCAAATCTAAAGCATCTTATACATTTATTTATTACTTGTCGGACACATCTTTTTGCTTGTATAATCCAGTAGCGTTGTCTCAATTTAGCCATTGTAAGTCGAATACCACCATGCAGTGTGCGTTCATGGGCATCTTCTACTAATAGTTTTGTGAACCACTCTTGATGTGGTAAAATGATAGGATGTTTCTCTGAGCTAGACAGATCCGCGTTTTGTAGCCGCCCGCCCACAACAAGGATGTTCTCGTTGTTCAGAAACGGGTTCAGAGATAGTACCTTACTCTTTTTGTTGATCGCCTTCCCATCTCGTAAAGATTCTAGTTCCTTGGAATACACCTTCTCTTGTAGATACCGTATGATTCCTTTACT
The DNA here is from genome assembly GCA_949752695.1 of Melanostoma scalare. Lineage (NCBI taxonomy): Eukaryota > Metazoa > Arthropoda > Insecta > Diptera > Syrphidae > Melanostoma > Melanostoma scalare. The sequence continues at coordinate 153,934,743 of OX456984.1, read as the reverse complement.
TCCATCGCTCAATTCCCTTGTTGTTAGGTTACCCGTTTCCGATGGTTTCTTCTTTAGTTTGTTTTTGCAGTTCGATATGAATCGTCTGCAATAAGCAGCGACTCTTATTAGTTTTGTGTATGAAGAAAATCTCTTAGTCAGGTCGTCAATTTCTTCAACTCTAATTGTTAAAACCCTTTTTGCTTCGGGTATATCGATCACTGCGATTGGCTGTTGGTTATTTAACGGCCATTGTTCAGAATCGAATTTCAGCCAATAAGGTCCATTCCACCATAAATCATTGGTTGCAATCTGTTCTGGAAGGCATCCTCTTGAACCATCATCAGCTGGATTATCAGTTGACCGAACATGTCTCCAGCAGCTAACGTTTACTGCCTCTTGTATTTCTGAGACTCGGTTCGCAACAAATGTTTTCCAGGTCGACGGACATTTTTGTAGCCAGGCCAACGTTATTCTCGAATCTGTCCAAGCAAATATGTTTTTAACTTGGCACCCAAATGTCTTCATTGTTTCTGCCAGCAGCTTTGATAACAGGTGAGCACCACATAGTTCCAATTTCGGAAGAGATATTTTTTTTCGGATTGGGGCCACCTTTGTTTTTGCAGCTACAATTGTTGTAGCAAAGAAACCCGTTGGTAGAGCTATCCTGGCATAAACTACTGCTGCATATGCTTCCTCTGAAGCATCACAAAATCCGTGAAGCTCAAATTCTTGAACCTTTGTGGAGTTTGTCCACCTTGGAATTCGAATGTCTTCCACTGCAATCAGGTTTATCCTTAGTTTGTTCCACTGTTTTTGCAGTTCGGTTGGAAGTGGTTCGTCCCATTGAAGCTCTGCTTGCCAAATACGTTGCATTAAAATTTTGGCACTGACAGTTACTGGAGCCAACCATCCAAGAGGATCGAATAACTTGGCTATTTCGGACAATGTTTTGCGTTTGGTAAGTATTTCCTTAGTTATTTTTGTATCGACGTTCACCTTGAATTGAAATGTGTCACTTAAAGGATTCCAGTGTATACCCAAAGTTTTTATAGTTTCGTCTTTCATCACGTCTTTGTTTTGTTGATTTCGTAACTCAATCGGTATATGTTGTAGTAGTTTTCTGTTGTTTGCAGCCCATTTTCGAAGCTGAAAGCCTGCTCCCTTAAGCATCTCGTCAAGTTCTTTCTGAGCTGCCCTGCACTCCGCGATGGTATCTCCTCCAGACATAACATCATCAACATAGAAGTCATTGTTAATTATTTCTGCAGCGGTCGGATAGCTGGATTGTTCGTCCTTAGCTAGTTGTTGAAGAGTCCTAATAGCCAGATAAGGTGCTGATGCTGTACCATACGTGACAGTCGTTAGTTTGTACTCTTTAATAGGTTGGTTGTTAGAACTGCGCCATAATATCCTCTGGTAATCTTGGTGTTCTTCGTGTAATTCAATTTGGCGGTACATTTTTTCAATGTCCGAAGAAAAAACATATTTATATTTTCTCCAACGCGTCAAAATTGTAGTTATGTCGTCTTGGAGCTTAGGGCCTATCAGCATTAATTGATTTAAGCTTACTCCAGTCGTTGATTTTGCTGACCCGTCAAAAACAACACGAAGTTTGGTTGTTGTACTTGTAGGTTTAATAACGGCATGATGTGGCATATAGAAAATATTGTTTTTGTTGGATGAGTTGTTACTGACTTCTACCATGTGCCCCAGGTTGAGAAACTCGTTTATAACTTGTGTATAATCGTTTTTTAGTGTAGGATTCCTGTTAAGCTGCAACTCCAGCTGTCGAAATCTAGCTGTAGCTCTATTTCTTGATTCACCAAGTGGATTTGTTTCACTGAACCAAATCACGTAGGTGATATTGACGAAAATATTTTGTTAATTTTTGAAGAATCAATTATTCAAAACAACAATTTTTCATAGTTTTTTTCTTCGAATTGAAGACCAAATATTCAAAACGAAAATATTTTCTTCAAATGATGCATGATTTAGATTTTTATTCAATCAAACGAAATTTTGTCATGTTGACGAACTGGAATAGTTAGATCCACCTCATCTTGTAAGTCATATTGACAAAACATTTTCGTTAATATTTTTGAGAATAAATTATTCAAATCAACAAATTTTCATTATTCTTTTCTTCGAATTGAAGACCAAATATTCAAAACGAAAATATTTTCTTCAAATGCTGCTTGATTTAGTATTTTATTCAAACGAATGAAATTTTATCATATTAACAAAAACATTTTGTTAGTTTTCAATGAATCAGTTATTCAAAAACATAAATTTTTATTCAAATTTTCTTCACTTACGAGAAATATATGTTTCATTAAGAAACGGTTCTTTTTAAAATTAGTTTTTAGATTCAAATGGCAGAATATAAGTCGAGAGTATTAAGTCAATTTTATTTTTTTTAAGTTTGCAATTTTTTCTTACATAAAAGATTTGTGGTTGATCGGAATATCGATTTTTTTTAAAATTCATTCATCAGTAATTATTCAACTGTTAAAATACAAAAAAAAAAATGAGTGCAACCCCTGTGGCCCACACGACTAGCTTCTCAGAAATAATATAGTATTTTAAGCGCTAATATTTTCTTCACACTAACGAAATTTATCAACTTGAAGAATTTTCTTCTTTACGTAACGATTCCAATCGTTCGCTTTATTTTCATCAAATTGAATAAATTTCATTGAGTGGAATATTTTTTTTTCTTTAAATTCCAGAAATTAATCCTATTGACGAATTTTCTTCAATCTTTAGTTTTAACTGTACTCAAAATGATAAATTGTTCATTAGTTTAAAAGAAGTCACTCCAGTATTTTCTTCATATTGACGAAATTTGTCAACTTGAAAATATTTCTTCAACCTGTTATTGTACAAGCTGAAGCAGTTGAACAGTTTAACGGATTATTTGTTGTATTTTCTTCAATTTGAAGAAAATTCTTCAAATACTGTTAGTGTCTTATTCAAATTGAAGAAATTTTCTTCAAACCGAAGAAATTTCTTAATTATTTTGTTTGACAAAATGTCATAATTTATTCAATTAAGTGAAGCTCTGGAGTAGAGTTGTGATTGTGAGTCGTGTTTCAAGATAAATATTAACACCGCAAGTGTTGTGGAAAACAAGGAAACATAAAAAATATGTAAGTAATATCCAGTTGCATTAAAGAAAAAATTACATTTTTTTTTTGCTCATATTTTAGGGGTACTATTACTCAAAACAAACCGGAAGAGAGCTACAGGGCAAATAAATCTATTCTAGCTGAAATGAATGAATAATGAATGAATGAAGAAGAACAGATTTATCTAAAAGTAAGTAAATATAAAAAACATCTGTATTGAAAATAGATAATTAAAAAATATATTACTTTTTCTTTCTATTTTTTTCAGACAATTTTTTATTTGATACGCAGTCTCTTTGTGTCAACTCCGAAAGTGGTCAGTGGCAGTACACATAAGACCAATACCCGCTTTTCAATTAGATTCACAAGCAAGCTTCCTATTTAAATAAATTATTGTTGCTGGAACTGTCTTAGAACCTTACGGCATAGTGGTATATGTATATATATGTATATGTTTCAAGATTTTTAATTTGTACAATGTTGTGATAAAAATAATTCAAAGTTAGTGCATTAATTAGTAAGTTAAGCAAACCATAAATGAGTTTTTTGTAATAAAAATTGGATTTGTTTGTGAAATACTTAAATTTGTTTGATTTTAAAGAAATGTTCTTCTTATTTAGCAATGATTTCTCACAAATTTGAAGAGATCCATACAATTTTTCTATCTATTCGAATAAAGCAACGCGTTAAAATGAAGAATAATATTCGTAAAATGAAAGAAATGATAGTAAATTTGAAGAAAAGAAACCATTGAACCGAAGAATATTCTATCAATTTGACGGAACGCACGTGCATTAAATCGAAAAAAATCTTCAATTTGAAGACCACATGGCATCATATTGATGAAATGGTTGTGTTAAATTAACAAAAAAAAATTGTTGATTTGAAGAAGAATATGCACCAATTGGAAGAATGTTTATTCAATTTCAAAAAAATTGAATGTTAAAGTGAAGATTTTTTTTCAACTTGAATAAAATATTACGTGAAAATGATGAAAAGTTCGGAAACATTTTGTCAAGTTGAAGAATACATTTTCAATTTAAAGAAATCAAAAAGTTGAAACGAATAAATTTTGTTTCACTTTGAAGAATATTACTTCAAAATAAAGAAAACATTTTGTTATGTTGAAGAATGATTACTCACTTAATTTCAGTGAAGAATGATGAAATTTATTCAATTTCACAAAGTTTTGTGGAATTAACATAAAAACGAAAAATCTTATGCATTTCTTCAAAACAACAAAATTTATTGAATAGTACATAAATTTTTTCAAAATAACGGATGGGTTTCATTGACCTTATATTGATCACCCATTCTTCAATTCTACCTACTTTTTATTCAATCTGACTACCAAATTTGGTTCAGTGTTGGATTAATTCTTCGTCGAATGGGATCTTCACAACATATCTCCCATTGTCCTTTCGGTAGTGTGTATCCTTATAGATTTGTTCGCACCGTTTATCTTCCGGCTTTTGGAATTTTGGTTGATTAACCTCTTCTATCTCCCAAAATTTTTCTAGTTGTTGATCAATTGATGTAAGTGCTACTAGTCCAGTAACCCTGTATGTGTCGGGAATGTCGTTTGATGTTCGTCCAGAAATCAGCCAACCTAACTGTGATCTTTGAGCGATTAGTGATCTAGCAGCGACTCGTTTAATACCACTTAACATGATGTCGCCATATGTATCAGCTCCAATTATCATATCAATTGGCCCAGGAATACTGAATGTTGGATCAGCAAGCTCTAGACGATCGAACTTTTCAACTTGTTTAGTGTTTGTTTGCTTCGAAGGTAACTGCCTTGTCAGTTTTGACAGCACCAGAGCTTCTATTTTTAGCTTAAAACTCGAAGCAAAATGTGGCATTATGGTCACATCTACCTTATTAGTAGCAATTCCTGCTTTTGTTGCTCCTAGTCCGCTGACTTCAACACAAACGTCCTGTCTCTTAAGTTTCAGTGTCTGTACAACCGACTCGGTGATTAGCGAGGCTTGGGATCCAGGATCGATAAGTGCTCTGACTGTAACGTACTGTCCCTTGTCATTATTAACGTTTAGAATTGCCGTTGCGATTAAAACATTCTGGTTCTGTTCGCTATGATTTATTTGTGCGGATGATCTTGCAGCTTCTATCAATTCTGTTTGTTTTGGCTTATCAGTCCATTCCATGTGAAGAAGTGAATGATGTTTCTTGTTGCAATGTTGGCAATTTTTCTTGCTAAAACATTGGATCTGTTTGTTATGCCTCAAACAGTTCAGGCAAAGCTTTGCCTGCTTGCACTGTGTCCATCTTTCTTTTGGCGATAATTTTAAAAACTTTTGACATGCGTATATTTTATGGTCTCCTTTGCATATTGGACACTGAATAACTTTTGCATCTATGATGAAGTTACGGACTCCAGATCTTGGTTCCTCAAATGAGTTCTTTTGTTTTTTGTTTGTTGACATTACTTCAAGAGCTTGGTAACGTCTTTCCAGAAAGTCGAGGAGAGTCTTCATTTTCGGCATTTTATTTGGCTCCTCTAAACCTTGTTCAAACAAATTTCTTGATTCTGTGTCAAGTGACTTTGTAGTCATATGAACAATCATAGGACCCCATGAAGAAGTGTCGTAGCCCAAATTTTTTAGTGCCGCTAGTCCCTCTTTAATGGCATCCAAGCTGTTTTTAATGGAAGACGCTGTTGGAGCGCTATTGTGTCCAGATTTGAGCATCTTCTCTATATGCATAGACACTATTTTTCGCTCATTGTTGTATCTACTTTTTAAGATCTCCCAAGCGCTATTATAGTTTTCACTTGAAAACGTTAGATGCTTTATGAGTTGCAGGGGCTCTCCTTCCAAATGAGTTTTTAAATACTCCATTTTTTCAGTCGTTGTTAAATTGGCCTTGGCGTGTATTATATTGAGGAACAGGTCATAAAACTGCTGCCACTCCAAATAATTACCCTTAAATGTCGGTATTTTAAGTCTTGGAAGCATTGATTCAGTCTTATGTTCCTTCGGCTTGTTGTTACTACTGGAGAGTTTTGATGCCATTGTATTGAGAAATCTGTTGACCTCTTGTTTGACATTTTTATATTCCTTATTCGTTACATAAGGTTTCTCAAGGTCTTCTTCAGATGAATTGCAGATGAAGTCTTCATGTAATTCAGTGAATGTTCGCAACTGCTCCAGCAGTATTTTTTGTTGAAAGTCGTAAATGTCCTTGGAATATTCATCGAATGTTTGTTCAAATTCTTCTATGTTCTCGATAATGGCCGTTATCCTCAGCTTTAACTTTGTCAACCGTTGACCTTGTACGGTAGTTGAATTCTTGTCCGGCTTTGCGGTGTCGGCTTTGTAGGCAGAAGCATTAGATGTCTTTTCAATTTTCTTTGAAGTTTCTGCAGTGGTAGCATCTTGAGGGACTTTAGGCCTTTCCATTTCCTTCGAAGCTTGTGCGATGTTCTTTGAAGTTTCTGCAGTGGGAGCATCGTGAGGGACTTCAGGCTTTTCCATTTCCTTCGAAGCTTGTGCGACACTTGGATCTATATTTTCCAATTCTCGTTTGAAACTTTCGTACAATGATTTTACTCTGTTGTACGTATCCCTTTGTATGTAGGGTGTATCAAATTTTACAAAGGGAACTATTTGAATATGGTTTGCGTGAAATTCAGACCAACATTTTTCGAGGCGTTCTAGCCTTTCTTCTTTGTATTTCTGTGTTTTTCTGGAGGCACTATCCTTGCCGAAGTTTCGACATTGCTTTTCGATTTCTTCTCTCAAGGCCTTTTGCTTCGAGCTTATAATAAACACATCTGTTTCGTCCAACATCTTAGTTTTTTGTTTGAATTGTCTTGTTCTATATTGTAGATAATCTTATAGATAGCGACAGTAGTTTTTTCGTACTTTGATTGCGTTGTTTTTGTAACTTTACTTTTCACTAGCCAATGTTTGAAGCCCTGGCTACGCTTTTCACTAACCAATGTCTAAGCCCTGGTTACGCTTATTTGCTCACTTTTCACTAGCCAATGTTTGAAGCCTTGGCTACGCTTTTCACTAACCAATGTCTAAGCCCTGGTTACGCTTATTCGCTCACTTTTTACTAGCCAATGTTTGAAGCCCTGGCTACGCTTTTCACTAACCAATGTTTGAGCCCTGGTTACGCTTTCTTGTTCATTTCCTCGAAGGACCATGAATATTTGACAGAATAAGTTGTTAATTAACTCCTTGCCGCTGGTGGGAGGAAGTCAATGAAGAGAAAACTTAAATGTCTTTTGGCTCGCTGGTTTACTAGCAAGTGAATTATTTATTTCCTATTCAAGATATTTATACAACTTAACTGCTAACTAGGCAATAAATAATTCGAGATACAGACAAACAATATATACATAATTGAAATGGAAAGAAATGCAATGCAAGCAATACAATGCAATGCACTGCAACGGCTCCGAGCACGAGAACGCTGATAGTTGCAGGAGGTGTCATATTTATTCGCCAACTGGTGGTGACGTTCATTAACCTGTTGGTCATTCACCTGCTGTTGTTTACTTGGTTTGTAGTGTAGAATTCGGTCGTTTGCATTTGTTGTCACAACAATATTTTTATAACTAGTTTCATTATAATCTATAACGTGTGTTTCAAACAACATAAAAACATCGAATTCTTTGATATAATTAAAAAAATCTTGCGATAAAATTTTAGGTGAAGAACTAGCTTTAGACTGTCTTTTTTATGATGTTTGAAAAGTTTTTGGAAAAAGTTTAAAATGAGTACCTTCCATAGTGCTTTTTTTTTTTTTTCTAAACCGTCTTCCCCGTTAATGGGTAACACGATATTAACGAATTTTTTTTATTTATCGTATAGCAACATTTGAAAAATTTGATTTTCTTAAATTTTTATAGATTTTTAAAAAAGCTATTGGATATTTTGAAATAACTTCAAAACTATACAAATGTTTGATTTTTTTCCAATTTTTTTGTCAATACAACTTTTGTCAAGATCTTTAGCTTTGAATACTTGACTTTTAAAAAAATCGTTTTTAAAAAATGTGAAAAATAAAAAACTGTTTTTTGAAAAACCTAATCCAACGATTTTAGTAAAATTTTGAGCGTTTATATATGTATATTAGCAATTGAAAAATATTGTCGTTTTAAGGTATTAGCTTGAAACCGTTGGAGTTTTTAATTTAACTTTTTTCAATATTTTGTGTGATATAATTAGATTTTCATAATTAATGTGTAGTTGGCTACCCTTTTGTATCCCATCATGGTCGCTTATTGTTATTGCGATAACCGTACGTACACAAGTGAAGTTGCAACGTTGTTGCAATATATCAGAGGTACTCTAATAAAGTTGAGGTACTCTATTCTTCCAGCTATCGTAGCAGAATAGCGCATTTGAGTTGATATAACATTTCTTTTGAGAAATGAATGTTGAAACGAATTATTATGTTTCTGAATGTACAGTGAGTATATGACTGTTTCATATATAACGTACTATAGCTAGTAGTGGCATCATTTACAAGTTAGGTTTTCGAGATTGAATTAGAGACTTTTATTCATTGATTATGGTGAATTAAGCTTTATGGAAGTCATACTAATGCTAAATAAATCTGGTAGACGGCGAATGCCATGCTCAAACGATTTAATGTATCATAAATATTGTATGTTATCTCTAAAGCTTATGACTAATAAAAATCTTATCTAATATAATGAAAAATCTGAGATGAGGAATCGTGAAAATGTGAGGGAAAGGGAGGAGGTTGGAGGTTATCAATGGTTGATTGTAAAAGAGTTCAAAAAAATACTAGAGAGTTTATTGGATCTGTTGTAAAGACAAGGGCTCAATGTCTTAAACAAACCCTTTTTTGGGTATAGCATGAAACTAGTTAGTATCTTATCTTCTAAATATTTAATAATTAACTATCTCCTCCAAAATTTTAGTTTTTCAAATATCATAAAACGCATGGGTTTTTCAGTGCACTTATTTTGAGTTTTGTTCATCTGTAAAAAATAAAGAAACTCTATGTTTATCAGGCAATTTCTGCAAAAAAATGACCTCAAAGTCAAAACTTTGTTTCGGGAAGAAAATCTGGCAATCCTAAACCTGTGGAAAATAAACTTAAATACAGTCTTAAAGATTGTTATTTCTAGTAAAAATTAAGTCTAAGATTAGGTCTCTATCATTAGTATTGACAGAGATATCGAATTTAACATAGGTCAGGGTACACCGAAGTTAGCCTTTTTTTAAATTGTCAAAAAGTGATGTCAAAGTTGAGAATCGAGCTTTACTGTAGTACATTTTTTTTTCTTAGAATATGACCAAGAATCACACCCAATGGATAATACACGAAGTACGGGACACCCTGTATATGTAGATGGCTTTTTGGCAACGCTACTGTTACAGCGGTTCATTAAAGACTCCATAAACATACAATGCCTACAGGGAATCCAAAACAATTCATTTCTGTGTAATTTTGTAGTTTAGTTTGAATAATGTATATGTATCTGTAAAGTTTCAAAATGCAACAATAAAAGGTAGTTTAATTAAAATTTAATACGAAAATTCAAAACTAGAGTTATAGTATGTACAGTTGTACAGTACATACATTATTTTAGGCCAAAAACGTGAAAGAGAAAGCAATTGGGACATAACTGAAAAGGATATTTTTCAGCAGCTACTGGATATTAAGCTGGAAATAATTGAAATTAAGTCAAATGAAACAAAAATTATTGCGCAAAAATCCCGCCTGGGAAGCAATAAGGATGCACAAATGCACATGGAAGGATGCAATAAAAGTGCACTAAAGTTAAAGCAACAATAGACATGTATGAAGGTTGCTGCAAAACGATCCAATACTGAGTAAAAAAAGCTACCAAAGCAACGGACAATAACGTTTCTCTTCCATTTTGTTATTCATTTGGTAATCTACTGCAAGGTATGATATCCGAAAAACTAGAAGAGGATACCATAAACGTTGATAGTTACACGGACGTCCTACTAGTACCGAGTGCAACTTTTGAAAAGAACGACGAACAAGGCAGTGCAGTAGACCGTCAAAGTGATATCGGTGATTCACAACCTGTAAGGTCTCTTCCTATACATCAGGCTTATGCTTCAACGAAATCAACAAAAACCAAAGTCAAAATTAGATGTGATGACTGATGATGTCTCGGGTCACACAAACTGACGAAGCCAAATCTTATGCAACTGAAATTCATCTATTACAAATGGAGTATGCTAGAATGAACTGGATGAACAGGTTTCGACGAATGCGAAGGAGGAATATAATTCGTGCTCAAGAAAAAAATTTGCTGGAACTAGAAAATGATTCAATTTCACCAAAAAAGAATCGGAGAATTTTAATTTTATCTTTTTATTGATTTGATTTTTTTTTTTTTGTTACTGAAGTGTCTTTTTCTTATGTTTTATAATAAATGAAAAGATTAGTAAAGTTTTTAACAGTTAAAACACTTATTTTATTTCCTCAGATGTACATTTCAGAAGCAATGCACTGACGTCACTGACGATGGAAGCATTGCTTCTGAAATGTACATCTGAGGAAATAAAATAAGTGTTTTAACTGTTAAAAACTTTACTAATCTTTTCATTTATTAGATTAAAAAACACGTGGAATATCTCAACTAAAAAACTCATGTTTTATAAGTTGTTATGTTTGTCAATAAGTTTTTCAATGACATGGAATACAAAAAGCTAAAACTCAATGGCTTACATAGCTACCTATATGTTTTATTTTAAATTTGTTGGTTAATAAAAGCATTTCTGAACGCTGTTCCAGTTTGGAACAGCGTTCAGAAATGCTGAATGAATGAATTTTCGTTTGAGTTTGCATCAGTCGGTTCATAAGATGTTTAGCTCTCTGCATTTAAATATAAGCAAAATTCCTTTCCTTGGCCACACTGTAGAGCTCAGCCACACCAACAACAACATTTTTCCCCGTATATCCACACGTAGTCGGTCTAACAATGTCTTAAATTTTGATTTTAGATGCCCATAAAGGCATTATATTATTCGACTTCTTGTAGATCTCGTAGAAGTATTTTTTTTTTTTTTATAATTAACGCGCACATCAAGGGGTTATGACTATCCTTATAATGTTATAGAACACAGTGCAAGCATTTAGGAAAATAGGAAAGGATTTGAAAGGAGACACCGATCCACGTTGCTTTTGAATTTTTGTGAATCGTAATGTAGGGGAAAAAGAGAGACGAATAGAGCATTCCACATTCGGGTGGTGCGACTAAAATATGAATCCCTATACTTGACTGTATGTCAGAAGTTGGGCTCAAGGTAAAACTGATGAGCATTCCTAGCGAGGCGAGTGTTGCTCTGGCAACATGCAACTGGCTATTTCACTAGAGCACTGGTTGTAATAAAAGCGATAAAAGAGAGTGAGACAGGTAACGTTTCGACGATATTCAAGAGAATCAATCGATTCTACGATTGAACTATCACCTATCAATTTTAACGCTCTATTTATCAAGTAGGCGTAAAGATGTTTGAGGAGCTCTTGGCCGGATATGGGAGTTATACTCCAATTTTGGCGGATGAAGGCCTTATAAATTGTAGCCAGATCAGAAGGGGTGAAGAACTTCCTGCATCGTCTCAAGAAGCCTGAGCACTTTGAAGCGTTTTTGTCGACTTCAAATTTGTGGTCATTCCAATGAAGATCATCGTTTACACACATACCGAGTACTGACAACTTTTCGGTTTTTTGGATGCAGGTACCATTGATGGGTAATGGCAATGGGGGAATGTTAAGCTTCAACGACAAGAGACAGCATTGAGTTTTCGAAGCATTGAATTCTACTCGGTTTTTATAACCTCATGTAACAATGCTGTCAAGGTCAGAGTTCAATGAGCTTATCATACACAACCGTTCCAGTTACACATCTGAAGAGCAGGAACGTGAATTTGGAAACGAATATGAGAAACTGAATGTCGAATCGTCAGCAAAACAGTTAAGCGGATTAGAAGCTTCAGACAAGAGATCATTTATGAAAATGAGGAAGAGAGTCGGAGACAAAACGGAGCCCTGGGCACACCAGCACTTATGAAGTGGGTATCAGACTTGAAACCATCCAACACAACTTGTATTGAACGGTCGGAAAGGTAGTTTCTAATCCAACGAAGAAGAAACTCATCGAGTCATCGATACCAAAAGCACACATTTTTGATAAAAGAGCCTGATGCCAAACTCTATCAAATGCTTAGAAATATCAAGCGCAATAATCTTACTTTTTCAAAACAATGTAAAGATTGGTTCCACTTCTCAAATCACCAGTGGATCGTTTGCTACGAAAGCCGTACTGACGGTCATTGAGAAGCTTTCGTTCTTCAAGATATTTTATAAGTTGACGGTTTATCAACGTTTCCATGGCCTTGGAAAGAAAGGACGTTAGTGCAATCGGTCGGTAATTGGAAGGGAAAGAAGATTCGCCTTTTTTGGGACGGGCTGGACAAATGCAGTTTTCATCCGTCGGAAATGGCTATTATTTTACTTTTCTTCTTGTAACCGGATTTCTTAAAGGTGTAGGTATAATTTTTGAGCATGTGTATCCTGCATCACCCAGCAACACACCCTGATGTGTGCTTACACTTTCCTCGAATTAACTCTTAAAACGACAATTGCTCCAAATATTGATATTGATATTGAAATCGTGAAGAGAACCACGAGATCTGGCAACTATATCAACTATCCTACATCTATGATCCAGTTACAATTTGCACATTCAGCGTGTAATAACCTTAAAGGAAATTAAAAATGTTATATTATATATACATTCGGCCATAAAATTTATATGTATTCACTTTTTCTGTTTACATAATGTCCCGCCGTAATAGGTCTCTCAACCCTAGCAGGTCGCTTAATTTGTACATGTGTTCAATCGATAGCAACCTTATCTTTTAAGAATCTGGCGATGACAGAAAACCCAGATTTTGTTTCATTTAATTCCGAAGGGGATGACGGAAAGCAAGCTAAGTGTGGGGGCAACGAAGAAATATGTTTTGAGATGTTTTTAATTATTTTTCCTACTGTGGACTGCACCATTCCATGTAATGCTCCTGCAATATCAAATATTATACATAAGTTTATACTTTTTGTTCCTAACAAACGCATGATTACTTACCTACAACGGACTGATGAATATTCCTCTAAAAAATTGCAATGTTACGACACGAGTACTTGGAGTTCTGGGGAAATGAGGCGGTCGTGGTTTGTTATTCGGTTTGTGTTGTCAAGGTTCTCGTCTAAATACCGAACATTTGCTTTGTCGAATTTATACCGGCAGTAAAATTCCCCATAGTCCAACTTTTCAGATAAGTTTTTAGGGTATGGAAATTTCGAACTTTTCCACACAACACTTCATCTTCAAAAATTTCGAGATCTTTGTCTTCCGAAAACATTATTAATTTTTTTCAAAGTAAAAACCACGAAAAGCCTGAACTTACAAGTATCAAGAATTACAAAAATGTTAAATTTCAATAGATAGTTCGGCATTAAATTTGTTTAAAACTATCAAAACCTTCTTTTTAACTTAAGATCGTGCTTAATTTGATTTAACATCATACTAAATCGGCTAAAAATTTAAGCAAAGGTCTTGCTGTTCATTTGTCTAGTTGTAATTTGAAATCCTTCTAACTTGGAATATGCAAGACGATCAACATATAGACATTTTTTGGGAGAAGTAAGGTTTGAAGCAGTATAAAACTTTTTTTCATCTGATAAATTCCATTTAAATAAGGCAGTCTGGTGAACTGGTGAATTAACCAGTTCACCAGTCACCAAAAATAAGAATTTCGTCTTGGGGATCATTAAAGTTGTTTTGTTGTGTCCGATATACATATGTCCGATGGTATGACTATGCTTTTTCTTCGTTTTTTTCTTGCAGTTTCTGTCAGTTTGACGAAAGACTTTTCATCTCTAATATCTTCTATCCAATATATCTGTATGTTTACATTGTCACATAATTCCTTTTCCATATTGAAATTTTGTAATTGTAACAAAAAAGAAAACAACCACAACTGTGTTTAAAATCTTCAGAGTTTTTTTTCATGTATTGTTCTGTCACTGATATATCAATCATATTTTTATAAGTCTTATTTTTATATCGACATATGTACATACATACATACATACATACATATGTACATAATATGTATTTAGGTAAATATGTACTTGAATAATAACTTTTTCATGAAAATTACAGCCATCGCGTTTAGTTATTTTGTTCACAATCTGAAGGCAATCTTTTAAAATTGAAAATCTTTTGTTTCAGCATTCCGTGGACCTAAGGGTGAAAAGGGCGAACGAGGTATCAAAGGTCCACCTGGTGATAGTATACGTGGTCCACCGGGGCCACCAGGCCCTCCAGGACCAAAAGGCGAAGCTGGCCCATACGCACCCTATGTGGACTTTCCAACATCGACGGATGGTGTAAGTAAATTAATCATTTCCGTTTTTGTGTTTGAAAATCTTTTCGGAAACCGAAATTCTGTTTCTCATTTGGCGTAGCAAAATAATTTTTCCACGCAGTGAAAATCATAGAACTCATAATTCATATAGAAACTGCTTCATGTATAATGAAGAATTTTTAAATTCGTACTTAGGGCTGCCCTTCAAAAACGAATTGTATGTACTTTGAGATTTATTAATCTGGAGTACGTAATTACTAATTTTGATTGAAAACCAATTTGTGTGAATCATTTGAAACGAATGCAATGAAACAGCCTCCGACAACATTCAGAGTACGAAGTTATAAAGCAAAATCCTTCATGTTGATCTCATTAATTCAAATGACTGCCGTAAACATTGAGCTCCGAAAGGAAGAGGACTGCCATTAAGCTCTGCATTTACTGAAAGCACAATATGTTAATAAATTCAAATTAAATTTGCATTTAGTTAATGTTGCCAACTATTATCCTTGACAACTGCCTCTGTCACTATATACCTATTACCGCCATAAGCAAAAAGGCAGCTTATACAAAAGCCGCCTCCTTTTTCTGTCAGTGGTTGGTTGGAATGAGTAAGCATATATATTATACAGAAAATTGATGCACACCTCCCTGAACTCTCCTCTTCGAGTAATTTATTCAAATTGAAATTATCCTAATTACCCAAAATAATTTAAATGTTAAATTATTTCCACAAGTTCATTAATTTATTCTCGTTCGCTATTACTTCGTAGCCCCTGGCAAGGATGTTCGATGAAATAAGCGCAAAATTTAACCCTTTGACATGGTTGCTTCTCTGTGTTGCTATGCCTCTCTCTATACCTTTTCCTGATTTTATTAAACACAAAAAGATATAAAGGAGTTTGAACAAAGAACCCAAAAATGTGTAAACCTGTGTGGGGAGTACCAACACCCACACAATTTCTGCTGTTATAAAAGGTCATATTGTGAAAGCAGCCGAACACATGTGTGACATTCCTAATCCTACAGAAGCCAGGTACCAGGTACTGTGTTTTTTTTTTCTTTGTAACTTTATGCTGCTGATGCCTACATCAAAACCACAAGCTCCATTACCACAGCCATCATCATCAAGCTCAAAATGAAATTTCGCTTATTTCTGTTCAGTTATTCCGCAAACGTAGGCACAATATGTCTGTGCTTTTGCCATACGCGTTGTTTTAATTGATCTTCTCAATACGGTAAAGAAGGACGATGAGATGCAGAAGCTGTGTTGGAGGCTGGATACACATACAAACACACATCTTATATGCTCTTGGGGAAAATTAAATCAACGTGATTGTAATGAGAACTATGGCACGGGAAACTTTTTGTTGACTTTACACAAATGTGCTGTGTAACTGCAAAAAAAAAAATAATATGGTTCGGTCCAAACTCGACTACAAGCAGTCGGACATGGGCTGTTGGATCTGCCTCACCTAAACCATAATGCTTAGGTGCTGTGCACCAAACATTTTTTTTAAACAAAGTTCTGATGTTGCGGCTCCCATTTCAGATTTAAGATACGAAATTCGTGTTTATGACTAATTCTGAAAAAAGAAATTGAAAATTTTTGTACTAGAATTGTAATATTCGCTGGAACTGGTTAAGAATATTAAACACTTGGGATTTCTTCTATTTTCGAAATGCGCATTCAGTGATAGACAGAATCCAATAAGAGCAAGAATACATCCTTGTGATACTTTAAACACGTTCGACCTATAAAAAAGGTGGTTGTAATCCTGTGGAACGGGGAGGCTAAACTCTGATGCAGAAAAGCCATTCACTGTCTGATGTGGTCGACAATTGTTACCATTTTTGATTTTTAGTTTGGCTTGTATACGGTAACCACTGCGGGAACTGGGATGCTCCACACGGAGAGGACCTGTTAAAATAGTAAGTGCGAGTGTTGACTAAGAGCTTAAGAAGAAAAAGATCCACGCTATAATGCTCTGCGAGTAATGACTGACTGCCCAAACCTTAGTTGTCTACCAGAGCTTTTTGGGAATGTCTCAGCAGATGAATTCGACTTACAGAATCAATGGTGGACTTCAGCAGTCAAAAAAGCAGAAACCCCTGAATGAGTTACTCCGACATAAGGTCGTTCAGGGTCTTTCAATATGTACTAGGGAAGGGTAATGGAGTAGAGATGATGGCGAGCCAACGGCAGCTCTCATACACCTGCGGCAGGATACTCCTCCAGACTATGCGGCCTTTTGTGTCCAAGGAATACCAAAAGAATCTGGCCTTCAAAGTTGAAGGTTGTGCGTGGGGTTAACTACCCAACCACATAAAAACAACATGGTTTCGAAACATCCAACAGCCTCGGATAACAACTACGGTTTCAACGTTGACGTTCAACAATGCAGACATACCCGCCGTCCAATATGAGCGATGGAATGGGCCGAGCATAAAGAAGATGAAAAACTGGACATATAGGTAGGTACTATGGCGACTACTACAGACAACAGAAACAGCGCGGATGCGGATTTGTCGTTGAAGGTAGTCTCAGGGATAAGGTTGTTAGCCAAAATCCATTTAATGAGCGTATAATGGCCATCCTCATTAGGGTTAAATTCGCCATCATTAGCATAATATGCCTCTATGCCCCCACAGAAGAGAAGGACGTGAACTCCAAAGATTGTTTCTACGAGCTTGACATGACTTGAAAATCGTCTTAGCAATTTTAACGCAAAACTAGGGAAGAAGGACATCTTTGGAAATACAATCGGTAAGCATAGCCTCCATGACAAAACCTCCGAAAACGGACTAAGGCTAATCGATTTTGTTGCGGGATAAAATTCTTTGGTTACAAATACCGTCAACCAAATTTAACACGATGCAATCGACACAAGACACTCTTAAAGTTTCATTGGTCTCTGAACTTACCGAGGTGCCATGTTTTGACTCCAAGCACTACTTCTTTGTAAGCGTATGAGGACTTACTGCTCACGAACCACACACGAACTAACGCTGTGATACGATATGTCGTCGGAAAGCTTCAATCTTAAGCGATTGCCAGTGCCTTCTCCAATCGAGTGTCTCTCCAATTGTCCTTGAATCTTATGCCACTAGCATTAAGGATTGAAGACCAATGGCAGCAATGCCAACAAGCCATCAGTACCGCTGCCTCTGAGGTTCTGGGTTTCACTCGGCCCCCAAAACGAAACCCATGGTTCGATGAAGAATGCACCAAACAGGCAAATGCAGCCAACCAAAAAGCACGACAAATGCAGATACAAAATCGAACTAGGGCTACTTACGATCAGTATAACGAGATTTACAAAGAGAAAAGAAGGGAGGAACACCGAATTCTCAAAAAGAAAAAGAAGCAGCATGAGAAGCGCTCGTTTGAAGAAATAGAGAGGTGCCATGACAGGAACGAGATTCGGAAGTTTTACCAATAGGTAAAAAGATCCTGCCAGGGTGGCAAACCCCGAACTCAAGCATGTAAGGACCAGCAGGGAAACATAGTTGTAGATTCACAATCGCTGCTGAGGATCTGGAAAGACCACTTCTGCAGACTGCTTAACGGCGATGAAGACACAAAACCGCTGTCAGGCAGAAAGTCCCTCCCGACCAAGAAGAGGTTAAATTTGCCACATACAAACATCAAGTACTTCTGCAGATGCATATGGCCTTACTGCCTAACTTTTCAAGGCAGCAGGAGATCAGTTGGAAAGGAGCATGCACCAGCTGATCTGCATGATATGATCGGAAGAAAGTATGCCCGATGAATGGAACCTCAGTATCGTATGCCCGATCCTAAAGAAGGGAGACCCTCACAATTGCGCCAATTACAGAGGGATAAGCCTCCTTAACGTCGCTTATAAGATCTTGTCTGCTGTAATATGTGAACGTCTAAAACCCCACGTCAACAACTTGGTAGGTCCTTATCGATGTGGATTAAGACCTGAAAAGTCCACAATAGACCATATTTTAACCACAATAGACCAAATTTTCACATTACGGCAGATCTTGGAAAAATTTTTATCGATTTCAAGGCCGCGTATGACAGTATTTACAGAGACGAGCTTTACAGAGCCATGTCGATTTCGGCATCCCTGCAAAACTCGTACGACTATGCAGGATGACTTTGGGGAATTCACGTTGCTCCGTAAAATTTTTCTGAATTTTCATGGAGCTGTTTTAAAGGCCCCGACCCATAGAATCCGTTGCGTCCGTTCGCTGCCGGATTCAACTGACAGCTCGATTTATCGAAATACACACGATCTTATGAGAGGTGACCAATAAGCATCGGATGCAACGGACGCAACGGAAAAAGTAGCCCAACTGCTAACTTTTGCGTCCGACAGAACTGATGACATGCGCAGTCAAAACCAATTTGAAGTTTTCTCTTCACACCGCAACGGATTCTATGGGTCACCCCAATCCGTTGTGTCCGGTAAAACTCACTGCTGTCAGTTGAATCCTACAGCGAACGGACGCAACGGTTTCTATGGGTCGGGGCCTTAGTACCCATTCATCAAAATTTAGACGATAGGTCAATCGGCTTCGATTCCTGCTGAAGTTGAATTTTATAAGCTTTCAAACCCAAATCAATACGTTAAATTTTCCATGTGGTTGAGTAACACATTGTCAATTGCTGAGAACGGCTACGAATTGACATTCACGATCCTTTTATTAAAACTGGACGCTACGATTGCAATGTTCTCTTCGGAACGCATTTTTTATCCAATAAAATTGATTTACATCATAAGAAGTTTTGCATGCCAGGTGCCGTTAATTGAAGAACTAGAAACCCAATTCCTAAAGCCCTTCCAAATGCTGCTCCAAATACCATAACTGCAAATTTTTAAGAAAATAATACAAGCGTTACAGGCTTCATATAGTACAGTCAAATTAGGCAAGAATCTCGGGATGTAAGATATCCAGCTGTAAATTTGTATAAACTTCTATTTTGACATCCCAAAAGTTGTCTCAAAACCTACTTACTATAGGGTGTCAGCGTCTATTAAAACCAAAGATCGAAAGTAACAAAATCGATTGTTCGAATATCTCGTTTCCGTTGGGTGTTTTTGCCATTTGTGTTCGTTATAAATATTGTAGAAGATTAAATTCTCTACAATTTTTGTTTCAAATATATAACTCTAGGTCAACACGCCATAGAGATTCCAATTCCTCAGCTGTATCGTCTTCAACGACATTTGTGTCAGGGTCTTTAATGATTTTGAGGTCAAATGTTCCATTTCAATGATATCGCTCAACATTTTTGTAACCTTTGGCCTTTGCTTTTAATAGACGCTGACATTCTACAGTATCTAGGTTTTGAGACAACTTTTAGGATGTCAAAATAAAAGTTAATACATATTTACAGCTGGGTATCTCACATTCCGAAGTAACTATAATGACTGGACTATTAGAATCATTGGGATATCGAAAGTTTCCCTATGTCTGTCTTTTTCCAAACAACATAAACCGCAACAATTGAAGGTTATAGAAGAGCCACACAAAATCAGAAGAAAATCAGAAGATAAAGACGAAGTTCGATGTTCGACCCGCTATGAGAAATGAGGAAACGCTACACAACTTAAGTCCATCTTAAACTTAAACACACTTAAACATTAAATAAAACTGAATTATTGAACTGTTGTGTGCCAATTAAGTACCTACCTACTTAGATTTGAGAAAAAAATAAAACTTAAACCTAATCTTAGGCATTTGTAATCCCCTGTTTACCTTCCCTACACATTCATATACGAACAGGCAGACATAAAAACAGACAGCCAGACAGAATTGCAGGGCACACGTTTTTCGTATGCTCTTTCATGGTAATGTCATGCAGCATGCCATGCACAAGCATGCCACTCTCACAAACTTTTTGCATAAAACAGCGTACAGTACAGCAGGCACGGCTAGCGCTTCATTTCGGATAAAACTCTTTTCAGCGTGGCATTCACTTTGGAATTAAGTTTACTTCAATGCTTTCATAACGTTATTCAAGCTTAAAACAACTCAATTTGTTCTGTGGAGGTATGATATTGAACTTTTATGAAGACTTCGAGCGGGAGACAGCTCTCAGTACCGAAACACCTTTGATTTGCAAAGAAGCCACCCCAGATGACCCGCCTTGTTTCTTGCCAGATGAGCTTTAGTAGAATTAGCAAGAACAGGCTACTTTTTATTTCTTTTCTACCTTGTGAAGGTTGGAAAGCCAAAACAAAACCTGATTTTATTTTGATCTTCTTTAAATGCACTGATGATGGGACTCAGAGATATTCGATTGACATTTAATGGCAGTGCGCTTATGTCCCGAAATTCTTTCTATTTTGCGGTGAAGCTGTCAGTCAAATATGCAAGTGAAACGTTGACTTACTTAAAACTATCGCTTGACATATTTTGAAGACAAAGTTCTAAGAACTTTAACAAGTGCGGTTTTTTGTTTGAATTTACCACTAGTGACAAGTCACGTGGTACCTTAGGCCTAAAAAGTTGGTTATGTAAGTAGGAATGACATGAAACATTCGGATCACAATACAAGCTTATAATCACTGCCAGCGGGATATCAATTTTCTTTTTCTCGCCCTTGAACCACAACCTATTAAAGCTGTCGTCAACCAAATTCTTCATTAAATTTAAAGTTTGTATATGCGAATTTTGCTTCATTCAGCTTCGCTATGAAGTTTAACCAGACCACATTAATCCCGTTCGTCGCAATTGTGTGGCAATTCTCTCGCTGTTTGGCTGTTGGGATTGGGATTGACATTAATCAGTAACGAGCTCAGATTTTATTTTGCTTTTCGCCTCTGCTAAAGTCAAAAAGAGTGATTTGTTTAAGGCCTCAGCCCATAGAATCAGTTGCGTCCGTTCGCTGCCGGATTCACCTGACAGCTATGAGTTTTACCGTACACAACGGATTGGGGTGACCCATAGAATCCGTTGCGGTGTCTCAACTCAACAAGACCACTTCATGTTAGCAGAAGAGAAAATTTCAAATTGGTTCTTACTGCGCATGTCATCAGAGAGAAAATTTCAAATTGGTTCTTACTGCGCATGTCTCTCTTTTGCCGGACGCAAAAAGTTAAAAGTTGGGCTACTTTTTGCGTTGCGTCCGTTGCATCCGATGCTTATGGGTCACCTCTCATAAGATCGTGTGTATTTAATCGAGCTGTCAGTTGAATCCGAGAGCGAACGGACGCAACGGATTCTATGGGCTGAGGCCTTAAGTTTGATCGAAGACGGCCAAGCTTATTTTAAAAGAAGAAGAAGAAGAAGAGAAACCGTTTATCAAAAAATTCTGAACGGAACACGTACAATAGATTCGTACTTTTATAATACGTAGCTTTACATTCCAACCAAGTGACTGATTCATTCATATTTGGTATTTCATTACTTCTTCTCTTTTATTTTTCTTTCAGATTTTTAACGGAAAATGTACATGCAATGCGTCTGATATCCTAGAAGCAATAAAAGACAGCGAAATTCTACGCGAATCAATACGAGGACCTCCCGGCTTACCGGGTAAGGAAGGAAAGACAGGTGCTCCTGGGCTCACGGTAAGGATGATAAATTTCATTGATATTCCATTTTCTATTCATTCTTTTTTCTTCGTGCATTGTCACTATAACAAAATTCACATTTTTCATACACATACACTTTCACGACATCATCATCTCTCATTCACTTCCATACAAAACATAAATATCCTTTTGTCAGAAATACACTTGATGCGTGTATCATGCTTCAGTTTGTTTGTATCATGATTCTGTAATTAAGAGGGATGAATTAGATTGCATGATGATAATAGTAATGCAAAGGTTTAAGTTTCCTTTACATTTTTTTTTTTGCCTTTTTCTCTCTGGTTACAATGGGGAAAAATAAAATAGATTGTAGAGTTGCTGTTCATGTGCGAGCTGCGAACACGAGCGGAGTGATATTATATTTGAATAGATTATTTTTTAATAGCTACCAGATTTTGTACAAATTTTTATAAGCACTTTCAGGAAGGAACTGTTTACGTGATTGTTTGTTGGTGATGATTAATTGAAGCTTATTAGTAAAACCAATGCATTGTTTACTCTGACAAGGTTAAATCTCTGTCAATTGTGCAGGATAAAATAAGTTTGTCGTTTTTCAGCCTGATGTCTCAAACAATATAATACCTCGTCATCGAGTCCCATACCGGCAAG
>OX456984.1:150836817-151042409 GCA_949752695.1 Melanostoma scalare | reverse complement strand
ATAGGTAGGTACCTAACCTACCGTCCGAGGCTGTGCAAGGAGCCACCTCGGTTTAATTAGGCAATATTTTTTTAATTTACATAGAAAATATACGACAAAAGCTTAGGATGAATAGGTTGAGTCACGACAAGAAAAAAATCGTAAGTATGAGAAGAGTTATCTACTTTCGTTTAGGCGGTAAGAGCAATTGAATAAAAATTAACTTCATTTTCTAAAAAAATTATTCAAAATCAAGTAGGTAAGCCACTTATTACCACATACCTAACTACTATGCCTAGTGTTTTTAAAATTTTAGTTCAACTTAATTTATTGGATGGTTTTTGAGTAATCAAGCCTAAGACTCTGCCTTAAGGCCCCGGCCCATAGAATCCGTTGCGTCCGTTCGCTGCCGGATTCAACTGACAGCTCGATTAAATACACACGATCTTATGAGAGGTGACCCATAAGCATCGGATGCAACGGACGCAACGGAAAAAGTAGCCCAACTTTTAACTTTTGCGTCCGGCAGAACTGATGACACATACGCAGTTAAAACCAATTTGAAGTTTTCTCTTCACACCGCAACGGATTCTATGGGTCACCCCAATCCGTTGTGTCCGGTAAAACTCACTGCTGTCAGTTGATTCCGGCAGCGAGCGGATGCAACGGATTCTATGGGTCGGGGCCTTTAAGCACGGGTCAAACACGGCGCTGGTAAAAAGTGGCTGGCAGTAGCAGAAGCAAGCAGCGGCTGGCAGCCCGGTCACACTATCGGCAGCTACAGAATCGCTTAAGGAGAGTTTATCAAATGATAAAATGAAAAATCTCTATGAAAACTGGAACTTAAACCTGTTTATGATATTTGACACAAATTTTGAAGTTAAAATTTAGTAAACAGAATGTGAAGCAGTATTTTTGTATTTTAGTATCAGCTGCTAGCATCCAAAAGTTGAACATATTCAGCTTTGCGAGCCGCTGCTAATTACTCGCCGGCTGGCAGCGAGTGTGGTGAATTTCGAGGTCACACAAGGCTGATCAGCGGCTGGCAGTAGCAGCTACTCGATTCGCCGCTGGCAAGCAGCCGTGTGTGACCCGTGCTTTAGACAAGCTATCTTGAGTCAAACACGGAAAATCGAACTAGAAAACCTTTCATAGTATTTGAAAAATTAGAAAATGCAAGGTGCTTTTTTCGTTTCTTAATAAAATGAAAACATCAAATGACAGTTTATGTCTAGTCCTTAGCTTTGCTTCAAAGATACGGAACCGATCAGCTAGTCGAATTAAAGGCACTCTGATCAGTTCCTGATCAGTGATCACTTAACTTTGTGAAAGTTTTGTGTACTGTACTTTGAACTATGTAGATTGCAGCAATACCAAAAACCTGATCCGAATCTAATCGTAATCCGCCGAGTTACCTCATCTAATTTCTAGTCGAACTAGTGGTTGAATGTTTGATCATATTTATTCAATTCAAGAATTACCTATAAGGGCATAGCGAATACTCTGAATTAATCCATCATATCGACCTATAAATAAATTCTGAGAATTTTTAAGTTCCGATGTCCACTGTCTCTGAAGTTGTTTGATAAGATTATTTTTCTTTTTGACAACGTAACACGAGCCACACTTATTTAGTATTCAATACTAATTCGAAGAAATATAAATTTTGCAGAACGTAAATAAACATGTCCTTCTCAATGTTACCTATTTCCAAAGAGAATGATGTTTACAAAGATACAAAGATAAATTACAATGAGTTGTTTACTCATTTGTTTACAATAATGAAATCATCGAAGAACAACTCGTAGCTATTAATAAACTATTTTTCACCAGAAAAGGTAGGCACTAGATGGGATATTTGCTAAATGTCAGTGCTGACATGGTGATAGGTACTTCCGTCTGGCTCGGCTGGCTCTCGCTGGCAAAGATGAAGTTGAGATTGTGTTATATTTGTTTATGTAGATATGGTACATTTATGCGTTCATTCCTATTTATTTCTATTTGAACATGTTACTCACGTTTTTGCTGATCAAAACCACAAAAACCATAAGCACTATTAATAAAATGAGAGTAAGTATTTACATATACAAATATACAACGATCATTTATAGTGTGTTTTCCCTAATTTAGAACGCTACCAGTAGTCAATTTTCAACTCCAAAAAATCAAAATATGTATTTTGTACGTGTAATCCCTATCACTTCTTTCTGGATACAAACATTTTCAATACACGTTAACGTTTAAAAATCAACAGTTTGAGAAGATCCTCTTTAGAGAGTTGGTCATTTCCTAATTTTGTTTAAAAAAAAACTGTTGCACGAGTTGTGACAAACCGTGTTTTTATAAATTTTGGACTCCATCATTAACGTGTGCAGTGAAACGTGTTTTCGACAGAGCCACATCTGATCTACTCAATGAGCAGCCTTTCTATGAAGAACGTCTCCAGCCTACAAGAGCGTTTAGGCATGGTTGTGTTGAGAATGCTGGCCGGTGCAAATCAAGGCTAGATCAGGGCAATCGAAAATCATCTAGAAAAGGGCTACATAGCAACATTAAAGAGCATAGTTATCACTCTGAAGCATGTGGGATGTGAGCCATTTAACAAGCATTTTTTGGCAGCCGTGACACATGTTGACTGCTTTGGAGCGAAAACGCGACAACTTTTGTAAAAGCAGACGCTGAGCTATAGAGAGAAGCGGTAAGCAAGCAGCGGAAACACCGGTTATCAATTGAGCAAATCTACGTCCTATGGGGCACGGGATAGAAGTTCCATGTGCCTCGCACATGTGAGTCATCTGGGAAAGCGAGCGTTAAATCGACAAAGCATCACCTGTGGATGGTCACTGCTAAGCAAATCCTTATATTTGCCACAACTTTGGTGTCTATTGAAATAGAAGATTCAAAGCGTACTCTCATGACGTAGATGAATTGAATACGCTCACATTCGGACACTTCCTTAAGGAGAACAAATGGTGCCAGCTCTCAGTGCGAACATGGACGACTTACGTTAAGCAATAACCCCTACTTAAGTTGAATAGTGTATTGTGAATCAGATTTTGCACTTTTGAAAAAGGTGTGGGTGAAAATATATCCACACTTTAAAGCAGCGATTTCAATTGAATAAGAGAAGCTGGAACCTTAAGCCAGGTTTTTAGGATTTAGTGCTTGTGTAACAGGAAAATGTACCACCCTATAATCTGGGCAATGGGCGGACTTGTTAGAAGTGCAGAAGTGCGGCTTAATCAAACTTTGTGCCAGCGATGCATAAGTTGTGCGTTCTACCTCTTGAATTCTCTAGTTTCAAGCTCTCAATTGGAAAGAAAGGGGTTATTGGCAAAACCATCTTGATGCTTCCGGCCGAACAGTGTATGATGTGCTAAGTGGCGGTGCTAAATACAAGGAAGTAAATGATGAGCCAGCTGCAACAGCATCAACCACCAACTAACACCGTCAACATGCGAGACAATTTGCTGGATTTTGTCTTCAATTGAACTGGTCTGCAAAATTTGGGTTGTTTTATGGCCCAGCCCCAGAGAGTAAATTATATTTTTTTTATCCTGAATTCTAATGTTGCGTCAGAATTGCTCTTTCACGTCACGTAACCTTAATGTAAACCACTGCTTTTGCCATACATTGTTGTGCGCTGAATCCAAATCTAGCCTCAAAAAGTCTCTATTACTTCAAATCACTGAGATATTTGACTTCAAAAGCTATAATATAATATAATACTAAGCTTTGTAAATAATCAATTGTTAAGCTATTTGTTAACGAATTTAAGCTGTTTATTCAAACTTTATACATATAAAAGATTTTTAATCTTGTTGTATTATGTTAACCCTAGACCCGTGTACTATAAAATTTCTACATATCGTGCACTTGGGGACTGTGTGCCCAAGTGTAGTTTTCATACAAAATGTGAGGCAGGTGTGCTGAGAAGGGCGATTTTAATTAAAAAACGACAAAATATTTGATAAAGTTTATTGAAAAAGTAATTTAAGTATATAAAACATATGGAATGAATAATGAATAAGCATGGAAATTAAGTTTTTACAAATTATTTGATAAATTTTTATTGAAAAATGAGATAAATCTATATATATAAAATAGGATGTATGTATGTGTGTGTATGTATGTCCGGTGTAGACTCCTAAACTACCCAACGGATTTTTATGAACTTTTCAGGGTAGACAAAGTTTAGTCCAGAGATGGTTCCTGTCAAGGTTTTATCCTCATATTCCCACAGGAACGTGGTTGGGAACGGAAAATTAGAAACTACTCCACAGATTTCAAAAATTCTTTCAGCACTAAGGGTGCTACACTATCTCCTTTCATCAGTAACTTAGACTATATTTCATCCCTATAATCCCACAGGAACAGAAACGGGAACGAGAACGGGAACCATAAAGTTACTTGACCGATTTCAAAAATTCTTTCAACTCTAGGATGTTACATTATCCCTCAGCCTCAATGAGATAGACTTACATTTCATTCACATATTTCCATGGGAACGGAAGATTCCCACAGGAACGGGGTTGGAAACGGAAACTTAGAAACTACTGGACAGATTTCAAAAATTCTTTCAGCACTGGGATGCCACATAATCCCTCAGTAATTGTCCGTCGTTATGTTGTTACATTTGTCCAGATACTTGTCCGCTAGTCGCATCACGAGTTTATGAGATATACCCTCAGTTCGATTTTCATCCGGTTGCTGACCGACATATACTTCACTTTGAAGGGGTAGTTGTTTTTAGCATCCACAATCCAAAATATTTTTACTCCGTATTTGCCAGGCTTATTGGGCATGTACATTTTGAATGGGCATCTTCCCCTTGTACCAATGAGTTGCTTATCGCTGGTAAGCTCATTCGAAGGATGATAGAAAATAACCAGGTTGCTTTGAAACAAGTTCCACACACGCCTAAACGCAGCTAGCTTATCAGGAAAGCTCGGGTTCTTCCATCATCAAATCGAATAAATCTGCTTATTTCCTCAAACCTCTCTAATGACATAACTGCCCGGTAAAAGGCCATGTTGCTCTGATGGAAAAGATCTTTCCATCAAAACCAGCCTGCTAAGCGCGTAAGTCAAGCAAAGCTTCGTTTGGCTCGTAGTTCGGATCATCAGCATTTGAGAAATCTGCACCAGCATCACTGTGGTCGTCTTCAGAGTTATTTTCATGAACTCTTTCTCCTTCATCAACTACTTCATCCATAACGCGAATTTTCGTCAAAAAATGCCTGCTCTGCATTAGTCAAACCCCGACTTGATGATGCCTTTAGCAGGAATAGTATGCGACTCATATCATCCATATTCTAAAAAAAATCCATGACTAACGAAAAGTAACTAACCTTACACAAGTTTTTTTACTTACTTCAAAATAATTTATAAGATATAATACAAAATCACTTTATATGAAACGAAAAACATTTCTTTTGCCTTTTTCTTGCTATAGCACAAATTATTTGATTTATTTGCAGCCTAAATCTAATAAACAATAAAAACAACAACAAACTTGATGAAAATATCACTGTAAAACATAAAAAACCGTTGAAAAAGAATAATTCTCACATAATCTAATATAAAAATGCACTCCAAACTAATATGGGCACTGAGTGCCCACATACACGATATCGGCTTTTATCTTTCGCGACCATGGCCGATTAGTTCATTTTCGTGTACTTTAACACTGTATGCTTGTGAGAAAAATACCTTTAGGCGTATTACATAGCAATTTATTCGTTTTTTTTATATTTGAAAATTTTAATGGGCACTCAGTGCCCAGTACACGGGTCTAGGGTTAAGTACTGAAAAATAAATACAAATACAAATACAAATACAAATAACGCACGATTATTCATTATTTTGAGTTTTAGGTAGAGTCTCAAAAGAAATTTAAATCAGATAAGACGTTTTTGAAGGCTCTACAACACCAGGTTTTCAAAGTATAAAGCGTTGATGTCTTGAACGTATTCTGCTATAATCTCAGGAACCTGACGTGACAGAGCAATTCTAAGGACAGTTTTTAATTCAGGGCAAAAAAAAACTTCGAAAAAATATAACTTGCTTTTTGTGGAGAAATCTTTGTTGACCAGTGCTATCTTTCATTCTTTATGCCGAGCAGTTGTGCGAGCGAGCTGTAAAATACAGTCCACTCTTATACATTTTTAATTTATTAATTTTAAATTAATTCCATTTTCTGAATAAATATCTATGTTCGTCTTTTTTGTTCATCCCTTATCTAACCCTATGAATAGGTGTCTTTCACGTATAGCCGTTTGGAATCTGTAAGAAATAGTTTTTATTTACTATAAGCATCAAGTTCAGTAATCAGTAGTCATCTTGGGAAGAGTGATAGAATATTTTATGCCCCGCGAGAGAGTTTCTCAAACCCATCGTTAACATTTACAGTCAATATTAAAACGTTTGCGGCGTTTCCCAAGCTTCGATCAGTAGTGTAAAGGAGATAAGTATGAGAATTGAGATCTCTTCCAGGTCACGATATTTACTCTCGTCCGTCGGGAGCCGCGATCTTAAAGGAGAACATTGGCTTTTTCAGCAAGGGCTTTCTTTCCACTTCGGCTTTGCTTACAACGGCGAGTGAAATACAGCTCTGATTGGGTTCTTGCCACCACCTCTTTGTCCTTTGAACGAATCCTTTAAATACTTAGATAGTTGAAGCAACTCAAAAGATAACAATACCTTTTCACCCAAAAGAAAAGTCCGCTGTTTACATTTTATTAAAGGAAGCTGCATTTTCATAGACCCCATATCCATTAATATTTTGCACTGGAAGTCTAAAAGCCAATTCATTACTTATGTTCTTCTTGTTTAGATAAAACAAAAGCAAGACACAGAAAAGCATCTCAATTAGTGAATTTAAATAGGCAAGTACCTACATACATATACATTTCTACCTAAGTAGCTATCAAACTGCTCTTAAGATATTAAAATTTTCATCTAGGTACTTTTGAAGTCACCTGGCTAGGTATGTATACCTAGCTATATGACTACCAAAACAAAAATAATTTAAACCAGTGTGCTCTTTGAGTTTGCTCAAAGGACAATTCAAATTCTTTCTCCCTGAGCCATTTCAGGCGAGTGAAGTGAAAAATGGAGACAGGAATTTGAAAATATTCAAGCTAAAAATAAAATTTACCTTCCCATGTAGATTCAACCTGTCATAACATTCATCACTGTGCACTGTCCTCCTTTGCAGATGTAAGAACCAGAAATTTCTTCAGTCGTTAACCCGCTTTATTGCAATTTCGAACCAAATACGGAATAAGTGTCAATGATAATTGCTTATTTGTTATCCCAATTTGCCATATAAAGTCCTCAAAAGCAATTATGGCCGATATGTACTCCTATATGTTACAATATCCGCTACATTCATTGTTTTCCATGCCATCAACACTAAACACAAACAGGAACAGCTGCTCCAGGTGCTGTCTGCACAGAAAACCCAAAACAATGGAAGGTATGTATATAAAAACATACATACAGAACTTGGTACCAATGCCTAATGAAAACAAAAACAATCCGCCCGGTTTTTGGTGCAGACTGCAGATAAACCTAATCAATGTGTCGTCATCGAAAAGCATGCATATTTGGTAGGCAACATTTTCCAATTTCTTTATCCTTGCATGCAGGTTCATACATACCCTACCTACATACATTACATATGTATGCTTATCTTTATCGTCATTGCTATTCGTCCTTTAGGGGTGTCAATCTGCCAATTTTTTTCGGCGGCAATCGCCGGCCGTCGCCGTTGCCCTCTGATGCCCCTATCACCCCGAATCATCATCCGGTTCTTCACCTCTCTTCCCATCTTGCTCAAAGTTTTAAAGACTACGTTCCGTTTGGCATGCGCCATCATCATACCACCATATTCGTTGCCCATGTCCTATCCCTGCGCTGTGTTACTTTGTAGGCATGTTTAACAACAACAACAAGAAAAACTATACCTACATCGTTTTTAGGCCCCCCACGCATAGCTTGCCACTCACTGGTGCATGCATAACAACATCCGCTGCTGCTGTGTGTGCATCCGAGAGGATCCTTTTGTGATACAACCATTTTTTTCTGTGTATTGACGCATCAACTCGTAAGTATTTGTGTGTGTATACTACAAAAATTGTGTAGTAGTAGTATTCGTATAGCGCATTTGTAGACTGTAGAATCAAGGCGATATAAATGAATATTTTCCGTTCATCATACTGCAACGATAAGGAATGCGTACGCAAGATGCACGTAGTGGGCGAGAAGAGTGTATTTTTTCGTGACTCTGACCACTTTTTACGTTCCACTCGAGTTGAATGAAAAATTATGTGTATATAAATTTGCTGAGGGGACGAGATAAATGTCAGTAGCGTAGGCTAATTTTCTTTGAGGGGGTACTTTTGAAACAATAGGGGACCTTGTTTCAATGTAGTACAGTGAAGGAGATTTAGAACATTTTTAAAAGCAATGCAGAGCTTGTTGAACTACTTTGATTGGTATGACTTTGTTTAATGACCTTGTTTGTCTTATTTTCGGAACATAAAAGGCCGCCTTTTAGTGTTGAGTAATTTTTGGTGCTATTGTCTTAAAAAATTTAGAATACCTACCTAGTGTATTCATCATTTGATGATGATAATCACAGCAAAATTGTGAAAAATTTCAAAATTAGCTGATGGCATTTGGTTTTTCATATTTGGTTGTAAAGTGTTGAAACTGGCAACTGTACTGCCCCCCATCCGGTGTCTGACAGAATTTTAAATTATATTCTTGATATGGGGTAAAGATATTATTTAATTATATTGAATATCTGTGGTGAAGGGCTCTGAACAGGTTGTCATTTATCGAAAAACAAATGAAATCTTATCTTGAAAACTACAAATAAAAACACTGAAGGAGTGACTGCAATCCAATACCTATTCTACATGGAGATAAACTATAAGGTTTATTGGGAGATCAAATTACGAACATGGTCAGTATCTAGTTATGGTTTCTACGTTCCAATAGTGGTCTCTGATTGATCATGAAGCTCTTTTATGTTAGAACACTCTTTCAAACCCTTCGAACACAAATGTGCTCAAGACGAAATCTAAACGTTTAACTCAACGAGATTATAAGCATTTTTTTGATTTAAAATTTTTAAAAAGTTCAATAACTGATATGGCCATTGACAAGTTATAACTTATAATACGATGGGAAGCTTTGTCCCTGGCACATACATCAGCAGTTCTATAGAAGTTGAATCGCGCACCCATTCGCACAATTTTGCAAGCACAACTTTTCTTTCTACGCTGAATTTTACCAATACAAAACTTTTTTTTCAGCGTCACACAAGTAATCACAGATAAATTTTGTGATACTATAGTAACATTGTTGTCAAATCGAAGTTGCTCTTCTTCTAAAAGACCATTAAAAATAATAGTTTCGTAATTCTTCAAAGTCAATAAATAATCGATTCGATTTTTAGAGACTTAAATTCTTTCAGTTGAGACTGATGGTATATGGAGAAAGAAAAACAAAAGAAGCTGCCACAACAATAAAAGTTGTTTCCAGAACAATGCATTTAAATTTTCAATTTGCCAGGGTCTAGCAGATACAAAACCTATATAACTGGTAGCTACACACACAAAGCCCTCCACCTTCTTTCCTGTTAATTAATTTCTCTATATCTCAAGGACAATGATAGAAACTAAAATCCCTCTCCTTTTCTAAGTTAATACAGCTTTAAAACCGACACGCTGTTGCGCGAGTGGCTCCTACGTTCAATCGTTTTCCATTCACTTACGTGTTTCAATTCACGCTCAATCTTTTCTACTTAATATCTGAGTTTTTTGATAAAGCTAAATAAAATACAACTGCTTTTATTTCGGCTTACAAAAAAAAGTCGAACCCGATTTCTCTTAATTTTGTATTGAAAAACTGTCAAAAACTACAGGCAAACATTCAGACAAGTGAATCTAGTTGATCCATCATCAAGCAAAAAATCGTATGATTTTCTTCATTCGAAATTCACAAAAAATTTGATCATAAAGAGGCGCTTAACTCTAAAACTGTTTGAGAAATGTGTAGTTGAAATCTTATAATGCCTCTTGTAAAAGTATGAGGGCAGTTCACCACTGTAGCATTAGTTGGACAAACTTTGTTGGATGGATGTTGGATGATCAGATAAAGTTTGCGTTTAGACTTATCAGACTTTTGCTCAGACTTCTTTCTAAAACACAATTTTCAAAAATATTTGAAAGCCATCGAACAAGTTGGACAAGTGGTCGCCTGAGGGTAAGCAAAAAAGAAAAGATCGCAATACTTCCGAGCGTAAATAAGCATATATAAAGTGAAACAAAAGAGCGGGGAGCCCCGGGCCCTAGCACATTCTCACAATCTTCTCACTTATTAGTGAATAGAGAGTAAATATACTACCACGGTTTCCATAGTTTTGTTGCGCCACCCTATTGATTTATTTTTAGCAGTGTCCTTGGCACATTGGTTGGGATGTCGACTTTCGACACGCTACAAAGGAGCTTGAGGTTTGAAATCCTTGAAACATGAGAATCTGAACTTAGTAATAAGAAAGTTCATTCAGCTATTTTAAATGCGCTGTCTGTTATTATTTTTATATAGTTTTCGTGGCAATATACCAAAAACGTACACAAGAGAGATTACATAAAAATATGAGTTTGTGGTGACGACAAAACTTACCGACTTCGCATTCGTGGGTGCTTATTTAGTAGAAAAATATTTCATATTAATATATTACCCTGTTTCGATGTGCTTACTTGATTTGTACTTGCAGAAAGCTTTGTTAGGAGATGAAGCAATTTGCTTCAATACAAATCAATAATAATCTTATAGATATGTGGTAACAGTATACGATTGAATTAAACCATTCTTTTTTTTTATTATTTGAAGTTCTAAGAATATTAATTTTTTATAGGCCTCCTTAATACAGATTGGCCTTGCGACGCTTTACATAGGCTTTATAAGGCCAATACTTCAATTTTGTTCCTATGTCACTTTTTTAAAGTGAAATAAGGCCAAGCATTCAAATTTGGTCTCTATGCCTTGGCGTTAAGTCATGGCAACGGAAGCTTAAAAACTAACTGGACCGATTTTCAAGCACATGAATGCCACGAATTCTACATTATCCCTGTGTAACAAATGCTTTATTTAATCGCCGTATTTTTACGGGCACTCGTGTGAATACGAGCGAAGACACTGGTAAAGATCTAGTTATTAAATGAATCTTTGTAAAATAAATTTGTATTACATGCAGCGTTTGAAGAAACTTTTAAAGTTGAGTTCCGCTCAATTAATTAACCCTCCTTTCCCCCTCCCTTCCTCCCTTCGTAAGAATCTTGTTAATTTCAATTTAAAAAGGCGACCGCGACAGGGGGGGAGGGTTCTAGATTTGTTTTATGCATTTTTTTTGTATTTTGTAAATAACGCATAATGTTTCAAAAATATTGTGTCGAAATTTCAAGTCCATCGGAGCGAAATTAAAGACGTTATGAATATTTTTATAGCTCCTGGAAGTGAGCGCACTATTGTTACCTGTCAGCTTTAAAGCGTTTTTCCCACAACTCACATTTCGGTGCACATTATAACTTCAAAACTACTGCACCGATCCTATTGAAATTTTGATCACTGGGCAACGATGGAGAGTTTTTTTAAGGCTCAAAGACTTGAAAATAATATAAAGGGTTTTCCAATAGGTATGATATGATTTTGCAGTGGTTTTGGCCATTTGTAGTATGTCATGATCAGTCATTTGTTTTTTATTGCATTCAGAGGTGTTTACAATTTCAACATTGGACCACCGTAAACGTCATAAACTTTCTGATTTTGCCTTGGAACAACTTGAAATCGATAACGATTTTTTTAAGAAAATCATCTTTTCCGATGAGGCTTACTTTCATTTGACTGGTGCGGTAAATAAACAAAACTGGCGTTGAAAATCCACAAAATATTCATGGAAAACCATTACATTCACCTAAATTGACAGTTTGGTGTGGTTTTACTTTTTGTACTTCTTTCAAAATGAAGCTGGTAACAGCATTACTGTCAATGAAGAGCGGTATAGATCGATGATAACCATTTTTTTAGTGGCGAAATTGAAAGAAGTTGATTTTGGCAACATTTGGTTTCAACAAGATGGGGCTGTGTGTCACACAGCAAATGCAACAAATGAATTACATATTGCGAGAAAAGTTTAGAAATTCGATTATTTCAAGAAATGGTGATATTGAACGGCCTCCAAGAAGTCGTGATTTAACACCATTAGACTATTTCTTGTAGGGTCATTTGAAGTCATTGGTCTTTCAAAATAAACCGGATTCTCTTCCAGCTTTACAAGTCAACTTTGAACGTGCCATTCATGGTATACGACTTGATTCAGTGGACAAAGTGCTCTAAAATTGGGTTCATCGAATTTGTTGCTGCAGAAGAAAACGTGGTTGCCATTTGAATGACGTTTTATTTAAAACTTAATTGTATTGATTGAACTGCACATTAAATAAAAAATATTTGGATTTCCTTAACAAAAAGTGTGTTTTTTTCAAAAAGAAATCATATCACTCTTATTGGAAAACCCTTTAGATAATATATTTTAAAATCATTTCAATTCGACAAAAAAGTTTAATTCTATTCATTAGTGAAATTGAAAGCCTCAGTTAGGATAGCATTTTCATTTTAACATATACTTTAAATGATGCAGGAGAACGGTTAGAGCTTACGAGCTTATAATTATATTAATCGCAAAACAATATTCAAATTGATTACCTTCGACGACTAACAAGAAGTTGCTAGTTCCTAAAATAATCACTTCTCTTTCATCTTTAGCAGTTTACCGAGATTTAGTTTTTTCAGTAAGTTAAGTGAGGTGACTCATTAAACGCACCCACTCATTTCACTAGGTTCGAAAAAGCGATTTATCTATTTTAGTGAGATGAGTAAATTAAATAAAAAACAGCTTCGAAAAAGTAAGGATCACTGTTTCAGTTGCCAAATTTCAATGGTAGTGTTTCCAAAAGTATGATTTCTGTATTTTTATATCTCGCTAGTTTTTAAATTCCAGGTAGGTACTAAAATGATAATATCTGTTTTTTTTTGATATTTTGTGTCATAAATGGAAGCTTAAGTTCAAAATTTAGGATTGAAAATATACATTTTAGGTAAACAAGTCTACACCTATGTGGTTACCGTAGATGGTAACGGGGCTGATTGTGAAGAAAAACCTCCGAAGGTTATTAAATTAGACGGGGCAAATCGAAGATAGGTTAAAAAAAAACACCCTTGTGATTATTTTGAGTACATATATCTATACGTTTCACAAAATATTTTTTGTAGAGAGCTGAATCTGCCTTCAAAACAGTTCATTAAAAAAATAATAAAAAAATTTTACCCAAAACGTCAAAATCCTCTACATCGAAAAGGATTTCGTAGTTTTTTCCTTTTTAATTTACACTTTGGTCAAAGAGATAGAAAGATACCCATGACGTCACAATCTGCTTAGGATGTCCTTCCAGGGTCTTAGGCTAAAACAAAACGAAAATGTTAAATATCTCGCTTTCTTTTCGAAATATCGATTCTTGAAGTCGAATTTTTTTGGGCTTTATATGTTTAAATATTGGGTAGTTAAATTTTTCGATATCTAGCTTCGTTTTGGTAAACTTTTTTTTGATTCATTATTAGTTTATAATTACGAATATAAAGTAAAAAACATTTTTCTACTTCAAAGTATCGAAAAATTGAGTTTCACATTTTTGTAGTTGTTCAACGACTGTTAGCTAGTCGCGATAACGGTAGGTAGGTACGACACGGGCAAAGAATTTTTCGAAAACAACGTGCAAGTATAGGTACAACATGGTTTGTAAAGAAGTTTTTTTTGCGTCTAAAAAACCAAACTTCGGTGCTGTCACACACCATGTTGTCATAAAATGGGAGACCCTACGAACATAAGACAATTATGAAATTGCCTAAAAAGAAATAGATTTGCTATTTATTCTTTATTGTGTATTGAAGCCCCTTTAGAAACCATTCTATCCTACGCTACTGTGTAGAACCAGAAAATACAGTCCAGTTTCATTTAAATTCGATGTGTAGTGAGCATGGCAA
The DNA here is from genome assembly GCA_949752695.1 of Melanostoma scalare. Lineage (NCBI taxonomy): Eukaryota > Metazoa > Arthropoda > Insecta > Diptera > Syrphidae > Melanostoma > Melanostoma scalare. Next base: position 151,028,319 of record OX456984.1, on the reverse strand, counting down.
ACGGCGCAGAACAGTTGTATTGCATATGCGTATTTCGCCGTCACGATAGTATTCTACAATACCACCAAACAAATTCCAACCATTTGTACTCACATCTCGCTTCCACAATCACAGTTGCCTCTTTCTGATTCATTTCAAAACAATTCATACCAGTCAACCAGCGCACTAACACACACGCAAACATCCGGGAAAACTCCATCGCAGCTACCTCAATACAACCAAATAATCAATGACGACGGCAAAGAAAATCTACACCACACAACCAAAAACATCTATGGAATGGATGTTGCTTGAACGTTCAACGTTCAACCAAGTAGACTATATTCCACTACCATTCGCCGTCGTCTGGCTGACATAAACTTTTTCAACAGAAAAACTCAACTCTGTTGGATATTTTCATTTTTCAGTTCAACGTGCACTCTTCTCAGATAAGATAGTGGTGTGTCGTAGTCTCTTTTGTATATTTATTAATAAATTATGAAAACTTTAATTTATCTCAATTAGTTTGTACCGTGTGTGATGATTATAAAGAAAACAAAAAAAGCAAAGTTAATCATTATTGTGTGAACATTTTTATGTGTAAATACAACAGTGAAGAAGCACATTGCAAGTTTATATTTAAACTATTCTCTCTCGAATGTCTCGCAAAAAGAATTATGAATCTAATCAATTTTTACAATAAACACGAATAGAAAGTCGCTTCTCCAATAATAATAAAATCAGCGGAATAATAAATCATAAAAGGTAGGTTTTCTGTTAAAACAATAAAATATTTTAGTGGCATACAAAAGAAAATTTGTATTTTTTCCCATTGAGTGCGATAATAAAATTTGTATGTATGAAGTGTGTGTGGTGGCTTAGTGTAAAAAAACATGGCTGCCTTTTGCTCGTCGTTTGTAACCATCAGGCGAAGGGGAAAGCAACTTTTATAAAATAAAAATCGATATTCGCCATGGTTGGTAGAGTTGGAAGAGTGTGGACGTGGTGGTGGTCTTTTTTCCAAACTCGCATGTTTTTTAAAATTGAAATTTCAGTGGCAAAATTGTGTTTTCTTATGGAAAAAATTGTGTGGGAAATTTTTTAGTTTGATAATAAAGAAAAAAAAACAAGACCAGCTTATGGCTTTCTCTATTAAGTTAGCCCCCCTGTTTCTTCTTGTCCTCCCCTTGCTGATGAGTATAATGAATTTTGTCTGGTTTCCCGTTCCCACAATGCACACACAAATAGAGGCTACAAATATACAGTGTACGACAGTACGGTGGTGCCAGCAGCAATAATTTATTCTTTCTTTCTGTATACATACTATTTTTACGAGAGTTTCGCTGTGTGACACAAAACAACAGCAATTCGTTTATTTCGCTACGTTGTCAGTTTTCACGTTAAAGATTTGTAAAGTTGCAAATTCTTTTTAGCCGGATTAAAGTTATGATGTCTATTAAAGCAAGAAAACAGAACTCCTATGTTTTCTACGATATACGTTCGGCAGTATGTTGGGTTAAAGGTCAAAACGATTATATTCCAAACTTCATGGTTGATTGGTTACCTCAGTTCAGTAAGTCCGTCATCAAATACTACTGTTCCTCTTTCTAACTCGTATTTATTTCGCCTGCTTATTGATCGTAAAAAAATCATTTTAAACTTCAAGCAACATTCCCTGTAAAAACTGTAAAAAATAGAACTTCATTGGAACGATATAATAAGATTAACCTGGTATCAATTTACTTGCTGGAAAGAAACTGGATAGATATGGGAGTGATGTCATCTACTTGGGGAAACCAATTAAATATGATGAAGAATTCGGTCTAAATTGAATGAAAACGTTATCGGAATGCGTTGCAAGTTAAAAAAAAAACACCAAAGTTTCTTGGCAGAGATTTTTTACCTCCTTTTTAACGTCCTTTGTTCTTTTCTTTAAGATGGAGACATCTTGGTCCGACAGATGGTCTAGTAGGTACCGAAATTGTCAAACTCAATTGAACTGCTTCTTCTCGTTTAGATTTTTGTTTGACACCTACAAGAATCTTTTATAATTTTTCATTTCCCAGAATCCTATTCTGGATTCTGTCCATCCACATATACCTATTCTGCTCCCGCACCTTGTTCTGTAAAGTGAATAAGATTGCCATCAAAAAAACGCCTAAAAACCATGCCCAGTAGATATAATTTGCAGTCTTAATAAGTACCTACTAACTTTCTGACCTTTTGTCTATGTTCCAACTCCAACACAACCAACCAAGGCATGGTCTCTTTCGGCTCTCAACGTGGCCAATTTGCTCAACAGAGGCGGCCATTTTGTTGTTTTTATCTTCTTAAAATTTGTTCATTGTTAAATATTACATTGAAGGTCGGAATACCCAAGATGTTTGCTTTTGTGAATAGGTAGATACCTATTGAAATTTGAAGAGAAGAAAAAGGTTCGCTGACTTGGACCAACGCTGGTAGCGTTAAAAGCACAGGGGCTCCAAAAATGGTCTTTCATTATCTTTCATCACCCCCACGTAAAATTCAGAGTAAAAAACTGATGAGCGCCTCTAAAATCATCTAAAATCGAAATACAATTTTAAGCATCGCAAAATAGCTACTAACACTATTCAAAGCATCATTCTACACACAGTAGGTATGTGTACCTACCCATTTGCAAAAGCCCCAAGATATCTTATAAAAAATATGTGTTCGCTTTCGCATACGAGTCTAGTTTCCTGGGTCAGGAAATGACTAATCGTTGATTTCTATTATCATAGTTTCTTGGAATGTGTATAAACATACACATAGTTTCTTCATTTGCACTTGAAGGCGGTAATTCCATTGAAATCAGTTGTGATGTGACAATGCAGCTTTGAAATTCACAATCTCACCAAGCTGACAATCTATTCACAAAAAATAATAAATAAAATAATTGCACGCTCATGCTTACCTACCAATAAGTATATTGATGACATCGATTTTTGTTTTACAACCATACGCCAGCTGACAATAGTTAACTTCCGGTCTCTCTTATCATGTTTTGGCAGTGACTACATTATATAATCATTTTTGTTGTTCTCTTTTTATCCTTAATGCAATTTTGTGGGTTGGTTAGTATTTATGTAGCAAACAACCCTTGTATCTATGTAAAATGTAAACCATATGTTGGTTACTGCGTACTGCCAAAAAATAAAATGAAATTGTAAGAGTCGGCGCATTGCATCCAGTTGAGTCTCAAGTGGATCTGGCAATTCTTCTTCGATTTCTTGGAATTCGTACTCCAAGCGTTCAATTGAATTGGACATTGTACCCAACATGTAGCTATGCATGCATGTATCCCCGAAGAAGCGAAGCAAAAGACCTCACAAGGCATTTTCGAATGTACTTGTTTTATGCTGTGAGACCGTCGTCGTCGTCGTTGTTGTTGTTTTTGTTTTATTTTGTTGTGCTCCCCCAAACCCCTTCGGGCTATTTGCCTTTGGAACACTCAAACTTCGTGAGCTGCGGTGGTCTCCTCAGTTAGCACAGAGTCTTTTTATTTCACGATTTTCCCGTCTAAAGTTGCATGACTGCATACCTTTGGGCCGTTTGCGTCCGTCGTCTTCATCGTCGTCGTTGTCGTACTTAGTTGTCGGCTGGAAAAAGAAGTCGTGTTCAAGCCCACTAGATTGGTATCATTGATGAAGCCAGGGTGAAGAAGAAGGCGCAAGCGAACAATAATTGTGTGTGGAGGCACCAAAGCATAGCCCTTCATATCCAATCTACACACAACTCCAGCGTGAGAGACTTGCCAAGAGGATTTTCCTACCTTCTCCCCTTTGGTTACTCTCCCTCTCGTGTAGTTTCAACTCTGATCGCAAAGCCCATGGTGGTACATACTGTGAGAAAGTTAGAATGGAATGCAGTCAAACTACTGCTGCACAAGAAAAGGCAAAATAAAAAAAATCAACACAAATCAAGCACAGCTTAACCACAGAGGACGACGAGATACAAAAAACCATCAATGGATACAGAAATTGGTTGAGAAAAACCGTCCGTACAGATTTCGGTCCATAGTCCATTTTGTAGACTGCGATAAAAGCAACAAAAGAACATGAGAAGCTATAAAGTACAAAAAGAAAAAAAAATCACAGAAAACCTCTGGAATGCAGTTTTTCCACTTTGTGTGTTGGTAGGTTCGACTTCAAAAGAAGTACAAGAAGTACACTCTTGAGAATCGCTGGATAAAAAAAAAACAACGCCGTGATTTTTTCCCTTCATCTCGTTGCAAGACGGGTTCTTGGTGTGCATTAAGCGCTGCTTACTGTGAGAATGGAATGCGGGCGCGATAGAAATCGAGAGATTCTATGTGAGTATGACCACCGAAGCGACCTAACAATGAAAGACGAGTCTTTCGATTCTGATTCTGAGAAAAACCTTATTATCTCCTCGCCCATTCGATTGAACATTCCATTCTTTCTAGGCGAAAAGCAAAGGGGGATTAGAATACATCTTTGTGCATCGGCAAAGTTCAATCGGCACACGAAAATAAAAAAAATGGTTTTACTTCGTGTTCTTTTTTAAAGGAATGTCTTTGAGAAGACAATCTTTTTTTTATTTCTTCACTCTTCTCGTGTATAATCTTAAATAGGCATCTCTAATGCCGGTTTGGATCATTAATGAGTGTTGTTGCTATACTGTTGCAATAGGGATAAGTTGGTGAGGGCGGTGTTCCAGACTCCAGGGGAATACCTACCTACTCTCATTCTCGCGGGGTCTATGAAATATGTTAAGGTCGAATATCAGATGTTTTTTTTTTCTTTTCTTCTGTTTTTTTTTTTTCATTAGTTCTGGGAATTTTCCTATTTTGGGGAATTCCATTAAGAATATTAAATTAGTTTCATCATGGGATTTTGACCACCAGCGTGGTTGGTTGAAGAAAAGAATTTTGTGAAGTGCGTTCGCCCGAGGAAATACACTTGAAAAGCAAAAATTCAAACAGCAAATTTACTGTTCACACGATCTTTGATTGCAAATTGGTTGGCACCTATTTTTTGATTGCAGTTCGTATGTTTTACGATAAGTAAACTTGCAAAACACTTATGTCTTTTGATACTTCAAAGCACAGGTAGGTACTAAAACTTATTTCGCGAAGGAATGTCGCAATACGTAATTAGTTTAAATTTTGATAATACATACATATGAGTTCTACCAAGTGATCGCAATCAAAGCAATCAATCAATAAATGTCAGAAAGATTAAAAGACGAGGTTTATATATTATATAGTTACCCTCTTTAAGGAAACCATAAATTGATTTCTAGACAAGAACTTAACTGGAATCACGTAGGTACCTCTACCTGCAGTAAATTTGTTGTTATAAATTCGAGATTCGAGATTCTGAACTCTCTTTGAACCTATGTTTCGGTAACCTTGAATCAACAGAGTATCCCATAACCATGACATAAACTGCACTACTTGCAAAAACATACGGCTAACTTAAATAGATATAAACACAGAGAGGCAAAACAAAGCTATGGAAAACTCTGGGCCTAACGCATTTCTAGGATCTACAATTTTATGCCGATTCTGAGCGACATTTTTAATGGGAGTCTCTCAAAGGACTTGTCAATTTTTCCCAAAAGGTGACACCCGTGAAAAACTTTTTTTTATGTTTCTGGGATTTGAATCTCAAACATCCCACTGTCACCACTTTAACTTCTTGGGTCTTCTACTCAACATGTTTTCACATACAAACACGACCTAGGATTTCCTCATAAAGTCCATACTTCTCAATTGCCTTCTTAACCAAAACTCAATTAGAAAAAGAAAATGCAAGGAAAAATGGAAGTCTTTTGTCTTCTAAATGAATGTCATTAAAACATGGCGAATGTATTTATGTATCTAAATCATTAAAAAATTTCAAAGCTCTAGATCAATTTGGAACAAATTTACTGTTGACAGTTATCGATTATTGCTATCGATGTATCTTCTATCAATAGCAAACGTGTCGATATCATTGTCATTTCATTGACAATTTAAACACCTTTTTTTGTGTCATTATCACATATTGCGGTGTATGATCCGCCATTTTGAACCACAATTTAACATAGCAATTGAAAAAAAAACCAACATTCAAATCAAAACGCCCACTTTTCTACTAAATTGAATTTATTCAAACAAAAATAATGTTGATTAATTTTTTCACTTTATCTGTACATAGTAACTAGCCTAATAATAAACTTATCTTTTATCTCTAACTTCAGTTGTTACCATCCGCGTCCGCATCGTCTTGTTCGGCCTTTGTGCGACGTCTCTCATACATTAAAATGATTGTGCACATTATTAAAACCTCAGCACAAATTCCCAAGAACGGCCATAATGCAGCAAGTTTTCCCTTCACTCGAACATATGTAAAATCACTAGCAGTTTCAGCTAAATCCAAGTCAGTTACTATATTGCGAGCATGGCACTTATACTCTCCCCTATCCTCCAAGCCGACATTCTCAACGATTAATATTGCATTTTCATTGTTATTCTGATCGGCTTTTAAAATATGTCGTCCAGTTGAATTGTATATTGTAAGATTGCCAGCTTCCCAGTACAAGCGTGGTTCAGTTCCAACAACTGCACAAGTTATTGACAATTTTTCTCCTTCAACAACATTTGTATTCGATGGCAGGCGAACAACAACATTAGCAACAACACGTATATCCCTCTTTGAGTTGCTATTCACTCGGCAACTGTAAATGCCAGCATCTTTTTCTTCAGTTTTTTCTATAATGAATTTCCTTTCAGGTGCAATGATTTTGTAACGACCTTCGAGTGAACTAACTTGTGAAACTTCAGTTCCATTCTTTTCCCATGTCAGTTCGTAATCGCCCGCCTTGGTTATATTACAACTAAGTATTAGTGGTTGTTTGATGGAGTAGTGTTTTAACTGGTGTTCCACGTTGTCGTAATTTGGTACCAATAGGTCATTTTGACCAATAGCGAACGAAAATAGTGACAACACAAGTAAGATTTTTAGTGCCATTGTAGCCGGAAATGGGTTTTTTGTATTACGTAATTAAGTAAAGATAGTAACACACTATTTGAGAAAGCACACAAAAAGCGCAGCAATGGCTGCTACCTAATCCACTGAATATGATATTTAAAATTACAATGAAAATTGGAGCACTCAAGCAGAACGTTCAGAGCCTAAGAACAATAAAAAAGCAAAAAATACTTAAAAACCTGATAAGGATGAAGATATAGTCAGGCAGAGATATACAAACTGGTATAAGCTAAATATATTACCCTCTGTAACTAGGTTGGGACGTCAAAGGAATTTATCTTGCTAAGATTAACCATACGAATCTCATGGACAACATGCAACAAAAACATTTGGCTTCCACCTTAAGACTGGAGTGTGCGAAACACGAGAAAAAAGAAAACTCATATTCTACGAAGTGAAGATGATAAGGCGACCGAATGATAAGGCGGTATCAACGCTAATTAAACATTAAAAATAACTAACAAGCAACAACAAAGAACCTTTGTGTTTATCTTATCTCTCCTATATTTCTGACTTTGGCGTTTAAATTTTTTCATTTTGATATAAATATGGCGACAAGACTGATTTGTTGAGACGAAATTGAATGGAAAAAAACAAAACTAAAATAGAGACTACTTAAGTACCTCAATATCTTCACCAGATATTAGTTTTCAAAGTTATGGCGTGTGAGGCCCTGTACTTTGAATCATAACAAAACCTGGAAGAATTGAGTGTTTTCTTGTGCTCTCGGAAACAGGACTGCGTAACCTGATTCTACCACAGAAGTATTCGAATGCCCTAAATTCCTTCTCCATAATGCGTAAGGACGAAAACTTGGAAGTTTTTGTGGAAAAAATTAGAAGAATTTCAGTTTGATTCTAATTTTGTTCTTATTGATGAAGAATGAATGAAGAAGAATGAAAAAATAAATAATTCGTAATACAACAGTTACTAATTTTGGACCCAGTAGGTACAAATTAATCTTCTCTTTGTAGGTACTTCCTTTTCGGCGTTACGAGCATCCTCATCTCGAAGGAATCACCACTCTCTAACTTATCTGCTTCGCGCTATGGTCCGCCCGTGGAGTACGCTATACATAACAAAAGTTGCTTTATTTTGAAATAAAACTTCCATAAGCATATTTGACCTGAGAGATAAGTCACACGCTTTTTGGTTCACAATTGAATTATTCTCATTTGTTGCCAAAATCTGGCTGATAAATATTTCTGATAAAGGCTTCATGAAAATGAGAAAAATCTTCGTCATACAATTTGAAGCATATTATCACCACAGCACGCGACAAATAATAATTTGGTTTTTACGTCGCATAATCTTATTCTTTCAACAATTCCATCATCGCACCTTGAAACAAGCTTCTTTGATAAACTTTTGGAACTTTGGTTCTAACTCAATACAGTGAAATCTCCCTTTACGGACACCTCCTTTAAGCGGACACTTCCCTTAGACGGACAAATTTTTTTGCACGGAAATTGCTCCATATCAGTTCCATTGTTTTCAGTTTCCTTTAGACGGACACTCCCTTGGACGGACGCGGACAGAAATTTCACGTATGAAAGACAAAATATTTTCTCTTAGACGTACACCAGAGCAGGATTGAACATGGCATGACGCTGACTATTTTGGCAGCGGTATTTTTTTTAATTGCAATTTTCAGCGAGCATCAAATTCTTTGAAAAATATGTACATACGTGCCAGTTGCGAGTCCAGAAACTATTATGTATGTGTTAATCTTGTGTAACTGTTGAATGTGTATTTGATTTGAAAGATTGGCATGTATGTGTTGGATCTTTTAATATTTTAATTCTCTCATTCTCTCATTCATGTTGTGGAATTGATCTTGTTTGGACGTAAAAAAGGGTTAATTTTTTGATTTTAGTTTATTTGCGCTCAGGCAGTTCAAAATTCTTTTAATAATTTTTACCTATGTAAATTTTATAGAAATATATTTTTTGGATGCCACTAAAAAAGAGAACTTTGACTTTAAAGGGAAAGGTAGACGTAATTAGCTTTAGTCAAAAATATAAAAAAAATCATACGAGAAAAAGCAACAGAATTTAAAATAAGAAATTACAGAAATTAAAAAAGAAACCCAAGTTGCTGATCTAGGTACTGAAAAAAAAGAATGAGCTTTTGAGTGAATGGCAGTCAAACTACAATACAACTCATCTTAAAAGATGATTTATTACGTCAAACTGCCTTAATAAAAATGTTTTCGAGTGGTTCAATGCATCTCGAAACAAAGGGTATCTTAAACCCAACAGAACAGTTGCAACAGAAGTTGCAACGCGCTTAGGAATAACAGATTTCAAAGCATCAGCAAATTATATTTAAAATTTTGCGTTTTAGTTTGATTTCCCTTAAACGGACAACTCCCTTAGGCGGACAAAAACTTCTGCACCATGGCTGTCCGCCCAAGGGAGGTTTCACTGTACTTCAAAAGAGACTTCTAGCAAATGGGCATGAAAAAAACCATTATAAATAAGTAAAGAAGTGAGCCACGCCTAGCAAACTGATAACAAAGTGTGGGCGAATAGCTTCAAAACAACTGCAGTCTGGAAAACATTCGCTAAAGTAGTGTTTTATCTCTACCCTAACTGTTATCTGTTGCGATAAAATTTTAGATTTGTAGGCTCTTCTCTTATGTCATGCAATGGCGCGCCATTTCCTCGATTAGATCAATACTTTTCGTATAAAAAAGTGAAAACAACCAACCACTCATCTAGTACAATTTTAGCAGTCGTTATCCATAGGTATTAATATTTTGCATCAAAATATTATTCGAGGTAATTTATAATTTTGATTCATACTTTTTTCAACTGTGCCTTATCAACTACGATAATTTTTTCTTTATATAAACGCTTACCACTGTTTAAAAGTTGCCAGTACTCGATTTTGTGAATAAATAAATGGTCTCTGATTTGTTTTTATTTTCGTTTTAATTGTATTTTGTGTTTATAAAAGTTTAAGGATGAAATGTAAGTGAAGATTGGAGATATAGTTTTAGTTTAGAAGTGTTATTTAATACTGACAACTAGTAAAATAAAGTGAGGGGGGATAAAGTATTAGAAGGAGAGCGTTTTCATTAATTAATGACCGTTGTTAAAAGAGACGCCATTGACCGGAAATGACGTTAAAAAGAATGATGACATATTGTTTGCTATGAAGAGAACTAGTAATTTAGATTCGAGGACTTCCAAAGAATTTGTTTGAGTAATATTTTAGGAAAAATCCAAACGATAAGAATTTTTTATCTGACACGAGCTCTTGTTTCCTTAATTCGTTCAAAGGTAGCAAAAAAAGACTTTGATTAATTGTGAGCTGTGACTTGCTGAATTTTTGGCAAACCGAAAGCAGTGCTAATACCTAGTTCTTTTGTTGTATTTTCTCTTTTGGAAACGATAGGTGCTTGAGCACTATTTAGAGAAAAGGCGGCTAGCGTCTTTTAATTGCTGTCTGTCCCGGGTTGTCACTGTAAAACTGAGTTTTTTTTGTAGTAAAAAATTTTGATATTTTCACAAAAATCTCCTATCGAATTGTGGGAGATTGATAAAAGTTACGTGTAAACGTTCTTCTGTTCTCTGTAGATTTATATTAACTCCGAATTCGAAGCTTTTACTGTCCGTCTCATCGTTGTCATGTCATCGGATGAGCAGGTACTAAAATGGCTCCACTTGTTTTATCTCGCTGCCTTTAATAACTAAACAGTATTCTTTATTGTTTCTTACTCTTAATCAGCACTTCAGATAGTTTCATAAGTGGTTCTTCAAAGTTTATGCTTTTTCTTGGTACAAATTGAATTTCAGTTAAGAGCAGTTCTTGTTGGCGAGAAGGTGCATTCGGTATGACCCGGTAGGAGACTGTTGCTCTTTATATCGCCACACAAGCTAATTTATCAAAAGAAATAAATTTTATTTATTATATCGATGCTACGAATTTATTTGCTGCATTTGATACATTTGCTGTGTTGTATTTATAAAGGGCATCATTTCCCAACGTTCTCCGCAGATGAAGAAAATTCTGTGTAAACTAAAAAGTATAGCCCCGATCTACTTTCCACACTATTTTTTATTTTATTTTCAAAATTGTTGTCGTTGGGCTTCTCTTTTCGAGAACGTTCAAAATAGGTCTGGAATGAATGTAGTGATATTTTTTTTTGTTTTTAGAAAATAAGAAAACAAAAAGAAAACAAACAGAATAACGTTTTACTAATCTATTGTTTATCTTTTCTTCTCATTGCAGAACATTTATTGTACAAACCGTCTACTAGATAAGTCCTTCCCACCTTTTACAACAAATTTACACACTTCAATAATTAACGATAAGAAGAAGGAAAACAACAAAAATGTCGACGATACAAATAACTTCGTGTATGGACTCGCTGTTCAAGTGTGCGAGCTCCAATAGTATCTTTAATCATTCTCCCATCAAAGAAAGCAATATTGCGCGGTTTGTAAGCAATTTCCAACAACCTTTTGTTGGAAACACAATCGATGAGATCGATAATAAAACCAACGAGCTGCCCTTATTTACTCCAAAATTTGTCATGAACGACATTTATCGTTCGGAAGCGGAACGTTTCAAAACATTCGAGGAGTGGCCCCTCGAATTTATTGATAAGCATGTGTTGGCCCAAACTGGGATGTTTTATACGCGCGAAAGCGACAAAGTTAAGTGTTATTTCTGCGAGGTGGAAATTGGACGCTGGGAGGTGACCGATCATCCAGTGAGTGAACATATTAAATGGTCAGCCAATTGTCCATTGTTGAGAAGACGAACGACGAACAACATTCCAATTAGTTCTGAGGCTCTGGACCGTGTTTTGCCGCCAGCTAGCTATGATGTTTGTGGTAGCAATGATTCGATTGAAGTTCGCCCAACAGCTTATCCTGAAGGTTCGATATCTTCTGCCGTCTCTGCACCCAGTTCGCCACCAATCTATCAGATGGAATATCCTGAATATGCGATCGAAGCTGCACGATGTCGGTCGTTTGCCGAATGGCCCCGCACTATGAAACAAAAGCCGAAGGAGCTTGCCGAGGCGGGATTCTTTTACACTGGAATTGGTGATCGTGTGAACTGCTTTAGCTGTGGTGGTGGATTAAAGGATTGGGATGAAAATGACGAACCCTGGGAGCAGCATGCTCAATGGCTAAGCAAATGCAAATATTTAAAATTAATGAAGGGTCAGGCTTTTATCGATGCTGTGATAGCAAAACATAAGCGAGCTGTTGAAAAATCTCAAGAGGCTTCAAACGCAGCTGCAAGTGATTCAGAAGTTCAAGAATTCGGCACCCAAACTGAGGGTGAGAAACAAAATAGCACAGTAGTAGCGGCAGCGGCGGCGGTAGCGGTGTCGACAACGACGACAGCAGCGGCAGCAGTGACAAAAACAACCACAACAACAACAGGGTTAGAAAGAGATTTGCTTCAACGAAGCGAAAGTAATAACAACTCAGAAAAGAAAACCATTCCAGAAGAGAAATTATGTAAAATCTGCTATGCTGCTGAATATAATACGGCGTTTCTGCCATGCGGCCATGTTGTGGCATGTGCCAAGTGTGCGTCTTCAGTAACCAAATGTCCAATGTGTAGAAAACCATTTAGAGATGTAATGCGTGTATATTTTTCATAAAACAAAAAACAAAACTTATAATTATAAATCTAACAATTAAATTTATAATAAAAATAAGAAAACAAATTAATAGATTTAACATAACTTCATTGATGTTTCATTTTGGGGAGGTTTTTTTTCAGCGGATATAAGTTGAGCTATGATTTGCTTGCAGATTCCTTCGACTGGAAGATTTTAGTTGGAAGAGAAGAAAGGATAATTGTTGAAAGTAAGTATGACCGCGGAAAAGTCCCTGAAGTATGTTAGGTGGAAGTGGTTGTCAGCCAGTGAGTAATACCTACGTACATTGCCTGACACACTTAGACCGGAAGGGTTCATTGGGATACTACAGAGATCAGCAAGTTAATCACCTACTAATCTCAGAAACCCGATGTAAAATTAACGAGTTGATCACCCATTAATCTTCCATTACGGGACTAGCCGGTTAATCAGCTGCTAGTCGAACCACGCGGAACTTTTAATGTATTTTGAAAGACTTTTAGGGTCTATGTAAGCTAAGTCGCTAGTATCATCGAAGAAGAATTCACCGAGATGAGTTTTTCTCCTATGAAGTAGTGCAGGGCATGAGTGAAGAAGGTGTTGAACGGTTTCTTCCTCTTCTTCGTCCATGCAGCTTCTGCAGAAATCATTGGAAAACACACCAAGTTTTTTGGCTTGTCTTCCTATTAGACAGTATCCCGTAAGAACACATATGGTAGAACGGGTGGTTCAAGGCCACAAACTATTCAAGCGTTTTAGTCTACATATGGCCAAACTTTTTTTGTTTGCAAGGCAGTTGTTACTCTCAGTCCATCTAGTGTTTGTTATCCTTGAAGCGTCTTGTCTAAGTAGGAGTTAACATGTAGCGATAGGTATACCTATATTGTTCCATTCTAAGGGTAGGGAAGTGGTCGTGCCCTTTTTGGCTAGTTCGTGCGCCATACAGTTGCCTGGTATGTCCCTGTGTTCCGGCACCCATGAAAGGTGAATTTTGAACTGATTTGACATCTCCTTCGAGACATTTTACAATTTTGGACCGTGATGGATTTTGTAGAGACAGAGGCAAGAGATTTAAGTTGTCCGAGAAGATTCGAATATCCGTGGAAGATATGACATTTTCTTTAAAAGTTGTTCTGAAGTAAACCAGCCTAAATACGAATAAGCTAAGCAATTGCAACGAAAAGAAAGTTATGAGAGTCCTTAGAGCTATTAAAGACCTACTGTTGCTGTATTAGGTATCACACAGTTTAAAACGAAATACGTCTTAACGACATCTGCGTGTTTGTCTTATATTAATTTGTAAGACCGTTGAATGTTTACTTTTCTCGTTATCAAATATGTCTTACGCCTTATAAGAAACGGTAGTACTAATGGACAACTTTAAAGTTTTTCACTTAACTAAAAAAGTTTGTTGGTTCGACATACACGATGCTTGGAGTGTGCAACAAGATTGATATTTTCGTTAAAGTTTTTTTTTTTTTTATGTAGTGCTAGTTACTTGGCGGGGCACGTAATGTAATGGTTAGGATCTCTGCTCGTTACGTGGAAGTTCGTAGTTTGAGATCTAAAAACGTCCAATGCTTTCCTACCTTATAATCACCTTTTGGGATGATTGGTAAGTACTTCGAGAGTATTTAACCACGAAAAGCACTTCCATATGCGTTCGGAATAGGAACAAATTGTAGGTCCCCCTAATTCCTCACAAAGGTATGATTTAGGGAAATACGTTAAGCCCCAGGCAACAATTGATTGCATTAACAATATTCAAATGCCCATCAATTAGTGCGCCATTGCTGTGTAGATAACCACAAAAGATAAGAATTTGTAAACAAAAAAAGTAGTAACGAAGCCTAGGTGTAGGCATCTTAACTTAAATTGGATTGTCTTTGCCTTGTAAATATAACACAGGCAAACAACCCAACTTTACAGTTTTCATCTATAATAGTAGTAGAAATCGAACGTCTGAAAAGAAGGATACAATATACTATTTTTTGTATTTAATTCTTTTTGATAACATCAGACGATGACAAATGGAGTAGCTAAAATCTTCTAAATCCAAATACTCATACCGCTGCGCCGTTGAAGGAAATTAGGAAGACTTGAGTTGCAGTAATATCTCCATGCTCGATATACATAATATGTTGATAGTGAAAAATTTGGCAAAATGTAATTCAACACACAATCATCGGCCTAAGACAAATTTCCTTTACAATGCCATGAATTGGCCAAAAACCCAAGTGTTCTCGTTCTAAAAAAATAACTCAACTGCTATTCCTTATTTGAACTCGCCTTAGAAAGAACCCAGGCCTCCGTAAGAAGGTCTAGGTAGCCCCAGAGCTGAAAAAACGATCCCACGATGACTTAGACTGAAACATAGGCGTTTTTTACCTTGGTTCTTTTGGTTGCTGTTTCAAAAAAAAAAAAAATTACCTAAAGCTAATTCAACAACAGAACAGCACATAGCCGGTATGAAATTTCAATATGATTTCGAAAAAAAGAGACGATAACAAACGTGAATAAGTTCGAAAAAGGTTTTTTGTGTTACGACATTTAAATATCGTTCATGATCTTAGTCATTGTATTTTCAGAGTTATTCATTGCTATGTTATCTATACAAACGTTGTAAACTCATTAAAGAAAACAAATTCTTTCGAAATTTCTTCACGGTGTCTGTGCTTGCGAAATTGTTTTCATGTACGCTTCTTTATGAGATTAAAGGTTCAAGTTGCGATTGGAGAGATTGTAATTTTAAATGACGCAGTAATTTTGACGCTGATTTTGTAGAATACATAAGTCGACCGCAGCCATATATTGTTCTAACTAATTGGTAAGGTCACCTTTTGTAGAACCATTGTAGCAACGCTCATCGTCTTGTTAACACAGTCTCGACGTCATTTTACAAAGGTCAAAAACCGTTGAACTCCAGACGTGAAAATATGCCTTTTAAATAAGGAAGTACGCTTCAATCTCCATTTCACAATGTGGGTAGGCCAAATGCAAGTTACTTTTAAGGAATGCAATTAAGTGAATACATTTTTTAAAGCGCATTCCATCACTCCAATGTTTTAAGACCTTGTTGACTTAAGTTTACAGATTGCTTGGATAATATTGGCCTTAAGTGCCTGAATCATTTCCAGATAATTGACATAAGTCCTTCACAATTCCCGAAAAGAAGCTCAAAGGGGTTGAATCACAGCTGCTAGGTGTGTTCTTCATTTCCGCCTAGACTTCTTTTTATGTAACTCACTAACAGCACTCACTTAGGATAGATTTTAGTATTTCAGTATTTATTTAAAAATGTTGTTCAAAAGCAAAGTGACTCGTTAAAGGCTTCCACTCCGTAGATATGATACTGACTTTCTGTCAATAAATTATTAAGCCGTGTTTTATTAGGAATTTATATATTCACTTCACTTGCGAGTCTCAATAAAATGCTTTTTTGGCTATATTCACTTAACAAGTTAACTTTCACATAAACTCCATTTACCTACCATCCCTGTTGTTCACTTCTGCAAGTGAGCTATTTTTGTCCACTTACGCTATTCACTTTAGAGTTGTTGTTTTTCCATGAGCGATGTTTTGCGATGTTTTGCTGAAGTGAATATAAATTCCCAATAAAACACGGCTTAAATAGAAACAGCTGTCAGAGCCAAAAACCTATGATTTAAAAAGAAACCAATAGATGACCTACCCTGTATAGTAGGGTGGGTTAAAAACAATAATTTTTTTTTCGCCAAAACATAAGAAACCATTTTCATAGAGCAGTTAATTTCCTACAAAAAATTGTATTGCGCATTTTATACTAGTTATTTATTGTCGAGTTATAAAATTCATAAACACAAATGAAATTTGTCTTAAAAAAATCAAACTTCAAAGTCTTTCAAATGGTGAGATTTACGGAAAAAATATAAGATACCTTTTTTGTAGAACATTAAATTTCCTACAAAATTCTTGATGAGCATTTTTCTGTACAATCAATTAATGATGACGTATGAACGTATTTTATTGGACTGGAGAAAAAAATAAAAAAAACTACGATGCGAAGGATCTTTCTATTAAAATTAAGAGCTCATATTTGGTGACAACTTTTTTAAGGTGGTGTCTGGCAATCCATTTTTCCGTGTCACTTGTAAAAAAAAAAATCATCGACTTTTTTGACCCACCCTATACTGTATAGTTTATCTACCAGTTGAATTTGGAGTAGCTGTGGTATAAACAATAAATAAACCGACACGGTTGACTGTCAAGAAACAACTCAACTTTTTCATTAGGAAGATTCAATGTGATCGTTGTCCAGACAAGGTCAACGCAAAATCACTGAACGTGGGAAAGTGCATGGCTTGCATATTACACGTAGTGAAATATGCAAGCACTGCGTATAAATGCATTCGGTGACTTTGGCTACCTGTGTCTGGGCCAGGTTGCACGCAGTCGGATTAGATTACGACAGCCAACGTGCATGCAACTGGAATATTACACCACATTTCCTCCCCCTTTTGAAAAGCTTTCAATTTATTTAAACAAGATCATAGTTAAAAATTATTACAATAAAAAAATTTAAGATATGATATTATAATTTTAGTTAACATCTTCTGGTAAAATTGTTGTTTAATTTTTAGTTTTACATTAATATAAGTCTTACTCTAAGATTTTTTTGTTTTGTATTTTTATTATTAGATATTTATTTACTTTTTAGTTTTACCATAATATAGGTCTTACTCTAAGTTTTTTTATCTTATTTTTATTGTATTTATTAAATTTTTTTTTTTTTTTTGCATAAGCTAGTTACAGATTGTTTTTTTTAATTTATTTAAAAATGTAAATGTGCATATCGTGTATTTATACATATCATGTCTGAACATTTTGACAAGCTGTTTAATTTTTAGATATGTTATTTAGGTTACATAAGTTCAATTAATTAATAAATTTTTTTTTTATCTATTTTACATTATATTATAACTTTTGCTTTTGGAAACGGGGCCTAGGGAATTCATTGGATAGGGAAGGTCGGTTTTTCCATTTGTTTTTTTATCTGTGGATACTAACAATGGTGGGCTTTGGCGAAGGGGATTGATCGGATAGGTTAGGTCTGTGTTTTCATCTGTGGAAAATAACAATGGTAGACTTCGTGCCCCCTTCATTTTTATAGGATGGGAGTTGTTGGTAGTGAAGGAATTAGATTTTCTTTGCACATCTAATGCAAATTATTTTAAACAGGATAGTTTCATCCTATAAAAATAAAAAGAACATGAGGAGTAGGATAATCACTCCGTAAATAGCTGATTTAGTTAGTCAAGTGTCGTTTTTGTATTTATGATCCCGCAGATGAACTTCAAGAGGAAGACTGTTTGTGGCCAACTCAAACCCTACAATGTTTAGATCTTTTGAGTGAGGATTGTCATGGATTCCCGTCTCATTCTTTAATACCGATACATGGAATTGCGCGTGGGTGCAAGACCAAGTCATCATTAGGACACAGTAAAAATACCAACTGGACATGGTTGCTGTACATGAAATTAGCCAAAAATAATAAAACCAACGTTGACATAAAATAAAACCAAAAGTACAAAAATATATGGATTGAATGGAATTCCATAAAATGTTAAATAACTTGGAATTGAAGCTTAAAACCAGATCAATAGAAACATTTTTAGGAAGGTCAGTAATTAGAATTAAGAATGTAACTAAAATAAAATCTAGAAGAAAGATTAAAAATTAGCGGAAGCTTCTTGCTATGAGTTTGAAAACTAATTAATCTGCAACTCGTTAACCTTTAAGAATACTACAAAGAAGTATTTAAGGAAGAGCGACTAATTTCTTGACTAGTTTGGCATTCCGTAAATTTTTGTCTTTTGCACGTAGATAGGGCAATGAATTTTTTTGTAAATAAAAAATTTTAATTAAAGGCATTAAAATATGCTGGTAGACACTTCTATTCATAAAAATGTTTGAGTCGATTGTTATGAACCCTTTCAAGCTTATTTTTACGTGAAATAGAAGTGTTCACGTTGTTATGAACTTCCTTAACTTCAAAAGGCCCTGTAAACAAGGGACAAAGTTTGTTTTTTCTGCTCATGTCTTGCAGAAGAACCAAATCACCTATTTTGAAAGACTGTGGATTTATCTTTTTATCAAAATACTCCTTTGTCTTTTCCTTACTCTTATCAATGTTAGTTTTAGCAACCTGATAAGCCTTCTGGAGTTTATGTCTTAGTTCAAAAAAATAGTTTTCGTGATCATATATAGGAGTTGGTGTCCTCGTTATGCCAGTTGGCATAGGGGATTTAAAACCGAAGAGAACGTCCATGGGAGTTAGCTTGGAGCTAGCGTGTGGAGTGTTATTGTGCACATACATAGCTTGTCGGAGCCATTGATCCCAATCAGCGGGGTTGCTTTTTGAAAATGATCTTAAGTACTCTGCCAATGGCCCATGGTTACGTTCCAAGGCTCCATTTGCTTGTGGATGATAAGCCGTAGTTTCAAGTTTCCTGATGTTTAGAAACTTGCACACCTTTTTAAAAAGTTCACTACAAAAGTTAGCACCCCGATCTGTCAATAGTTGCTGTGGCGATCTATATCTGCTAATTATTTCATCATAGAAAACCTTAGCTACAGTTCCTGCTTCCATATTGGGGAGTGCATAGCAGTCCATAAATCGAGTTAAATCGTCCTCAAAAGTTAGTATGAATTTGTTTCCTAGAATAGTGGTAGGTAAAGGTCCCACAATATCCATGAAAACTTTGTCGAAGGGTTTTCTCGAAGTTGCCGATATCATCATAGGCATCAAAGTATGTTTCGATTTTTTGTTAATTTGGCACTGTTTGCAGGCTTTAACATGCTTTTTTATGTCAGCAAACATATTTTTCCACTTGAAGTTGGATCTTATCCGTAAGTACGTTTTTAAGACACCCTGGTGTCCACCTAATGGAGAATTATGGTATTTTTTTAAAACTTCACTAATTTCGTCTTCCTTTGTTAGGTAAATTATACTACTGTCTTTCTTTTTGCTATCGCTTGAACATTCCTGTTGTAGATAACTTGTGTCGCTATCACTATCAGTGGCACTTTCACTGTCAGAGCAACATGGATAATTCCCTACTTTTGATTGATTTGAACTATCATCTTTTACCAAAGCTGTCTTTGATCTTGCCTGATGTCCGTTATTTTGCATAATGTCGGAATTATTTGAATCGTCTTTAGTTTGGGAATTAGATTGTGCTCTAGTTATTGCATGTACCTTATTCATATCATAGTTATCGGGAATTCGGCTAAGGGCGTCAGCCACAACATTTTGCTTTCCTGGCTTGTATTTTATTTCGAAATCAAACTCTGATAGTTTGTGCCGAAAATTAGTCAACCTGGTGGAATCTTGAGAAATTTTAAAGAAATGGACCAATGGCTGGTGGTCTGTATATAATATAAATTTTCTACCTAGCAGGTAACACCTAAAATTTTTAACAGCCCAAACTATGGCCAAACCTTCTCGTTCAATTGTGGAATAGCGACGCTCTGTAGCACTTAAAATTCTACTTGCAAAGGCTATCGGCAAATCAAGACCATTTCTAATCTGAGAAAGAACAGCTCCTAATGTTGTTCCACTGGCATCCGTGGTGAGGAAAAATTCTTTTTTGAAATCTGGATAGATAAGTATTGGTGGACTAGAAAGAATAGCTTTCAAAGTAGTGAAAGCCGTTTCACAATCGCTATTCCAACTAAAAGGAACGTCTTTGTGAGTGATATTACGTAAAGGTCTTTCTAAAGCGGAAAAGTTAGGAACGCTACGCCTGTAAAAATTTGCCATCCCTAAAAATGACTGAATTTCCTTAGAATTTTTTGGTGTTGGGATTTCTAATATACTTCTCACTTTAGCCTTGTCTGGAAAAACGCCGTTTTGAGTAATGTTAAATCCCAGATAAACGATCTCCCGCCGAAGAAAATTACATTTACGAGGTTGTAACCGCAGATTGAAATCTCGAATTTTTTCGAAAACACATATCAGTTTTCTGTTGTGATCTTCAAGATTTTTTCCATAGATCACAATGTCATCCAGATATACAAAACATTTGTTGCCCTGAAGCCCTGTCAGTATGTGATTCATAAGGCGTTGAAAGGTTGCTGGTGCCCCTTTCAAACCGAATGGCATTCGAATAAATTCATAATGTCCTCTATCAGTGCTGAACGCCGTTTTCTGTCTGTCATTTTTTTCGATTGAAACTTGGTGATAGCCACTCGCTAAATCTAGTGTTGAAAAATATCTACTATTGCCTAATTGGTCGAGAATGTCATCGATTCTCGGCAAAGGAAAAACATCACCTACAGTAATTTCGTTGAGCTTTCTAAAATCAACGACAACTCTGTGCTGCTTATTACCATTTTGATCAACTTTTTTGGGTACCACTAAAAGCGGACTATTCCATGGACTCATGCTATTTTTAATTATATTATTTTTTAACATTTGTTTAACCTGATCATCTATTATTTGTTTTTGAGATTCAGGTAATCTATACTGTTTGATGTTAATGGGTCCCCGACTTGTATCAGTAGGAATTGCGTGAGCCATAGCTCTTGTGTGCTGCAATTTGTCTCCTTCGAGATAAAAAACGTCTGAGAACTGAGTACAGATTTCTTCAATAGTTTCTTTTTCCTCTTGGTTAAGAGTTTTTTGCAGACTAAGTTCTTTGAAAAGTCTGTTTAGTCTTTCAGTTTTCTTTTCTTTATTGCCATGGTTTGTTTTGGTGACGCTTGCAACAAATGAAGATTTTAAATTTCTTGTTCCATTGGAATTGCAAGAAGTATCTGTGACTATATAATCACAAAGATTGTAATGGTGTATGGTGACGTCATGGAGGTTTTTTTCTTCAGACGCAGTGTTTGCTATACTTAAAACTACTTGACCATTGTGTATTTTATTTAAGCATGCACCAATAAAAACTTGAGGTATAATCTCGCAAGAATAACACATCAGTTCAGTGCCATTTGCAGCATCGTTTATGATGCTGTTAACTATTATTTCGCTCCTCGGGGGTAAAGTCACTGTAACTTTAGAAGCAATAACATTTTTAGGGAATGACTTCACCGTAGGCTTAGCTTGTTTTTCAAAAAATTCATCTCCGATAAGTTGGGTTGGGCAACCACCTTGCGAAGGTGGATAAGTTACAGGACAAACTGTTTGCCCAACTTCATCAAATGGTTGAACACCGTGCGAAGGTGTTACTTGATTTGACTTAACTATCGGAAAAGAATTCTTCTGTGAGTGGTTCTTAGTAGCCATCCCAATATTTTGTTCACAGAGATCACCCTTCGCATGAAGAAATTTTAGCGATCTGTTAGGACCTTCAATATTGGTGTAAGGAAACAGAATGTCCTGCCCCAAGATACCATCACAATTTAAGGATGGAATTTTTTCCGTGACATGTAACTTACATTCAACTGGCGGATCTAGTAAAATTTTAGATTCTACTGACCCTAATGTAGTGCCGTTGGAAAATATTCCATCAATTGCAATAGCATCTGTTTTGTTAACAAAGACGTCATCTCCAAGCACGTCTTTATTAACTAAGCTGACGTCTGAGCCTGTATCTACTAATAAATTTAAATTTCTTTCTAAACATACGTCTACTGGAATATTTACAATTCCATCCTTTACCAATTTCTCGTTGGATGAGGGTTTGGTGTTTTTGTCCCTCATCCAACCTGTTATTAGTTTTTTGACTGTTTTTGATTTTCGTCCCAGCGCTTCTTTGTGAAGCATTCCTCTATCCCATGCCCTTTTCGCAAGCAAAAATCGCATTTTTTTTTGTTTTGCTCACTTCGTTTCCTATTCAGATCATTTGTAAGCATTACCGAATAGTTCGACTGTTGCTTGCGCCTATAAGCAGGCTGCTGTGGATCCGGTTGGTTCGCAACTGATCTCAATGAGATATTTTGGCTGCAGTTGCCAGCCTCATGCCCATAAATTTTGCAGTTTGGACAAAAAGGTGTCATTCGTCGCTTCCTGCACTCTTGGAAAGAATGGTTTACCTCATTGCAAAAATTGCAGTTTATAGAGCCACTCTCTCCAACTCTAGGAGATTTTTGTTCGTAGGTGGGTATTTGATAAGGGGAACTCAAAGAATAAATTCCTGCACTTGCTTGCCTGGGGTTTTCGCAACAATTTCCGTTAAAACTTGTCATGCTGTTAGTATTGAACACAGGATATTTTTGTTCGTAAGCGGGTAACTGATAAGGGGAATTTAAAGAATAAATTCCTGCACTTGCTTGCCTGGGGTTTTCAAAACAATTGCCATTAAAACTTGTCACACTGTTAGTATTGAAAGGAGGAGATTTTTTTTCGTAAGCGGGTAACTGACTAGAGGAATTCAAAGAACAAATTCCTGCACTAGGTTGTCGAGGGCTTTCACAATAACTGCCATTAAAATTTTTCATGCTGGGATTATTATATGAGCCTACACCGTAATCAGTTGGGCTATTCAAATCATATTGCCAAGCTCCTTCACTGTTGAAAGACGACGCGAAAGCGTTTGGAAACCCAGTAGCCATGTATGCTAATTGAGGATCTATTAGCTCCCGCTTTAAAATTTTTTGGACAGTTTCCGTTAAGCTACTCTCATCAAGACCTAGGGCATACTGTCGGAGATGTAAATTACACAGCCCTGTCTTGAAAGAGTGTATTGCGGCGAGCTCGAGGTCTTTCATTATTGGCGTAGAATCTGGGCCATAGCTTGTTTTGGCCTCTTCTTGGCAATTACTTAACAACCTATTTAATCTGAAACCGAATTGCGTTACGGTCTCATTTGAAATTTGCCGACACTGACGTAGCTCGTTTGTTATTTGAATATACGTTTTTCTTGGTAGAAAATTTTGGTTCAGCACTTGTTCTAATTCTTCGAGGCTCGCCACTGATTTCATTGAAATCAATGCAAAGGCATTGCCCCGCAGCCTTGTTAACACAAGGTTGTTAAACAGAGGCTTTTCAGCCTCTTCAAGGCATTGCCACACTTGTTTGCAGCAACCTATGAAACTTTGGACCTCGAGCACTATCCCTGGGTGATAAACACCCGAAAACGTGGGAATCAAAGTTGACACCAAACGTGCAACCTTTTCGTAGCTCATTGCAGGATGTTCTTTAAAAATATTTTTTGGTTGAATCTCAATATTTTTTTATGGCCTTTTCTAAATCAGCTAACTGAGGTGTTAAAGAAAAGGAAGGGATTGAAAATTCGGGATTTGGTTGGTTGGCTATGTTCCCTTTTTTAAAATTACTTATATCTAACTTAAACTGTTTTGATAACTTACTTAGTGTTGCTAGGCGTTCTTTTTGTCTGTCGTCTATATCGCCTAATTGTTTATGGAGTTGCTCCTCAATTGATGATTGATGATTGGTGAAAGATGTTTGTTCCAGTGGGTCGTCACTTCCGTCTTCCGTCGGCTTGAATTGTTTTCCGGATCTCGTTACTGATTCCTCACTCATTCCTCATAAGGTATAATTAGGTGTTTTTGTTTTTTCGTTATTTCTCTTGTTGTTGTTTTACTCTACACTTATGTCGATTTCTTTTCACCCATTTGCAGTCGATAGCAGTTGTCACTAAATTCGATTCTTCTTTGGTATTTAGGAAATAGGCAATTTTTTTTTTTTTTTTTTTGAATGGGTGTGCATCTAACTGACAGATAAAGAGAAACAAGCACCAAAGAACAAAACACTTGCATTCAAATTGTTAAGCACACAATTTTTATATATTTTTTTTCACAAAATGTTTTTCAAATTCACAACTAAATTCAAAACAGTTCTGCTTCCTTTTATTTTTTTCCCATATGCTGATGTTTTTCTTTGTTGTTTTTGATTTCTTGTTCACTTTACTGTTCACTTATAGACTTTGGTCGTAGTGCTCTTTCCTGGCTGCGCCAAATTGTGGTATAAACAATAAATAAACCGACACGGTTGACTGTCAAGAAACAACTCAACTTTTTCATTAGGAAGATTCAATGTGATCGTTGTCCAGACAAGGTCAACGCAAAATCACTGAACGTGGGAAAGTGCATGGCTTGCATATTACACGTAGTGAAATATGCAAGCACTGCGTATAAATGCATTCGGTGACTTTGGCTACCTGTGTCTGGGCCAGGTTGCACGCAGTCGGATTAGATTACGACAGCCAACGTGCATGCAACTGGAATATTACACCACATAGCCTCCTGTTTTCTTGCTAGCGAATATTAATTTCCTTGCTTTGCAAATTCGTAAATATTATTTTAATGGTTTTTCAAAACTTACTATTACATTTTTTGGGGATTACTTTCTCTACCATGAGTTCTATCTAGCGGCTTGCATATCCTTGAGCCCGCGCTGCGACGCTTAAAGAAGTAAGGAAACCTCAGTTAGTATTGATTAGCATTTTTACTGCTCAGATTGAATTGGAAAAACATGCCTCTGTTGTCACCATTTGTAACGGAACCGAAATTATTCTGGAATGAGGCACAATGTGGTATTTGATGACAACGCAACCTCAACTAACAGCCACAAGAATATACCAAACGAGCGATAAAAACGGAGGCAGTTGACTGATGACTGACATCTACATACATATATGAAGTGGAACACACTGTAATCTGTGAAGCAAAAGGATATTCAGTTCAAACAGACCTTCAAAAATCCATACCTATCTACAAAGCTTTGGGAAACCGGCACCGATGATGCCGACGCGACGTCCTTATTTTAGAGACTATAAATTGTTAGTTTTGTGACCATCATTACTGAGTGTGGTGCAGTTTTCGCTATCCATTTGATTGCTTCCAGTCTTCTCCCCAAGATGTCCTGCATTTTATATGTTGATTCCCGCTCAAGGATTTGAATAAATTCTGCTATAACATTCATTTCCCGGTTGGTTGCCCTTTTTTTCCTTTTAATTTCAAAACTCCTCCTCCTTTCTCCTTTTTACGTTTTCGGGTCTTTGCTATTACCTCTTCTGACGTTTATGGAAGCCTCCTATCGTGCAAGAATTCATAATTCTACTCTTTTCTCAACGTAATGTTTATGAATATATATATGTACGTCAGTCATAACATTTTCAAAAACAAAAAGCGTAAGTTGTTTTCATTCAAATTTGCATTTGATAAGTTTAATCAAGTTCAGTTTCAGTTTCAAAAAGATAAAACTGCCAACACACTTGTCTTTTAATAATTAGCAGTTTGATGTATGAAAACAAGGTTTCAATGTGCATCATGTTCTATCCATAAGATTCTAAAAATTGTTTAATTTACCAAAGCAGCCCACATTGTTTTTGACATGATTCAACTTTCCATAAAAGGTGCCTAAACGACGTAATTTTATAGTATTTTTAATTCAGTTTTTCTTTTAAACAAAAGCTATGTGGATGGATAAAAATCATTGAAACATTGACGCAATTCTGTACAAGTTTTCTTGTAGCTGTCATTCATAGAAGGCGATGAATTCTTTTGAAATATAGCGCCTATCTAATTAAAACCTTAAAGCGTGGGTTGTTGTAAGTAAACACGTGTTAGCTTATCCTTTAGTTTCTATTGAGGTGCGCAGTGCACACTGCATAATGTGTACAAACACAAAAATCATTCTCTTCTGTCTTTGTTTTGGGAGCAAAAATATTCCACATACGCCACAGTGACAAACAATATTTCATCCACAAATTCTTTTTTTAAGTGGCACCTAAATTGTAGGTCACAGAGAAAAGAAAACACACACATTATATTCACTCACTACGTGCATCAAAATATCTAAATTTTGATTGTTTTTATATACGTAAGTAGCCTATAGTCTATTGATCATGTCTTTTCTTAAGGAACTCGGGAAAGGGCGGATTTTGATTGCCTGAATCGATTAATGGCCTAATTTTGGAGAGAAAACCGAAAGTGCTATTAAATTAGAGGGTGCAATTCGGAGATCTTTGCGTTTAAGAAAATTTTATAATCAAAATAAAAGTTCCAGTTAAATCAACTTCACAATGCATTTCGCACAGGTACAGTAATGAATTTGCATATTATTCAAAAATTAAATGTACCTATACATTTTATATAGCTAACACATTTAGATGTCTGCCGTTAGTAATAAGCATAAATGCAAAACTTTAAGTTCTTCATCAGGACTGGAGGGTGATAGCCCGAGTTGGTGATTAAAAAATGGGCACGACTGGGTCGCACGAACTTGCGATTGTGTTCTAAATACGATATCAAAATCTAAAGGCTGAGTTAAAGGTTTTGGTATTAGCTCTTCATAATATATTTTGTGGTACAGGGTGGCCAACTGCACATTAATTGTGGAAATTGAGTTAAATATTCCAAAGGTTTCAAGCAAAAACCTAAAAACGCCATTCTTTAGCCATTGCTAATACATATGTTTTATGAAAATTTAATCAAAATCGTTGGAGCGGTTTTTTCAAAAAACGGTTTTTTATTTTTCACAATTTTTGAAAAACTGTTTTTTAAAAGTTAAGTATGCAAAGTCCTAGATCTTGATAGAAGTTGTTTTGACAAAAAAATTGAAAAAAATCAAAGTTATAGTTTGGAAGATATTTCCAAAAATCAAAATTTTTTAAAAAAATTTATAAAAATTTCAAGAACCAAACTTTTTTAAATATTGATATGCAGTCTTTCTTTCACAGCTTACGACTTCTTAAATCCAAAGTTTCGTCAAGATCATGTCAGCCATTAACGAGAAAGTCGGTTTTGAAAAAAACGGTACTATGGGATGGTACCGTTTTTAGCCATTTTAGAAAAAAAAAATTTACATCATAAGAAAGACAATCCAAAATTGATCCCTCACACAAAATTTTATCGAAATCGTTGGAGCCGTTTTTGAGAAAAATAAGTATTATCATATCGGTTGTATGGCAGGTACCGTTATTTCAAGACCTAGAGACTCAATTCCAAAAACCCCTCTGTAGGATGCCAAACAAACCCTAACTGCAAATTTTGAAGAAAATCGGTCAAGCGGTTCAGGCTGTAGATCCATATACAGACAGACAGACAGACACACAGACACACAGACAGAATTGCAGGACCCACTTTTTTCGTATTCTCTATCATCGTAATGTCATGTTTAATTGTTATCTCAAAATTTTTTTTCTGCACGATTGCAAGACTTGCCTTACAGTACCTATAATCGCAAGTAAAAATGGCTATTGCTCCAGATGGAAGTTAACATATATGTACTTTTTTGCGATAAGAATTTTGCCATAGCTTTTAGGTGTATCTTTCATATAATTATTCGCATTTAAAAGAACTGAATAAAAGTTATCCTCTTTTGAGTTGGAACAAAACACAAATTAAAAAAATCATTCAAATCACTCAGATTGTCAAAGCTAGGACATCCCGGAGAAGCATCGTAACAAACTAAACTGTTTTATACAAGCTGGTGCCCTGCACGCTACGTTAGGCATTGCAATAAATAAATGTAAGACAACTTTATTAACTTTCAATTAAAATTTGCCCGATAAGATCACGAATAAAAAAGCTGATTTTGATGAATATTTTTTGAAAAGTGTTGTTTTTTTTCATACAAATTCAGCAAAGCAATATTCTTCAAACAAAAAAAAAAATTAATTGTTATCTCAAAATTTTTTTTCTGCACGATTGCAAGACTTGCCTTATAGTACCTATAATCGCAAGTAAAAATGAACGCGAGTTCATCGCGTATCTACACACTTAAAGCCTTTTATAAAGGGTTTTCCAATAGGAACTTGACAACTTTAAATTTAAACTGTGAACGCACCCTTTCAATAATATATTCAAACTGTTATGAAAAATTTATTCAGGAAACTGTAAGCTACAAAAATTGTATACCAATGTTTGTAATCGGTGACTGCAACTAAACGCCGGAGGTTCGTGGTTCGATTCTCAACAGAAAACCAATAATGTTTTTTAAAGAGTATCACCTTTCGAGAAAATTTGTTCTCCAATTATAAATTCATTGCCACGAAAAGCGGTTTTTCGATTAGGCGTTCAGAATCTGAAGAAAAGTGAAGGTCCTTTCCATTCCTTCACAAAGCCTTTTGTGAGAAATGCGCCCCGGGGCTCCCCGCTCTATTTATATGTATATTTGTCGGCAACTTTAAGAGCGATATGGTAGGCCCACACGATAATAGTTTAACAGAGTTTTGTTTTGCGCAACAAATCATTGCAAACAAAAGTCTGTATGATGAATGCAGACATGATGTAAGCAGATATTTATTTATACAAACTTCCGGTGCAGACTGTCGAAAGTCGAAAATCTCGCAATCGATATACATATACATATACATACATAGATAACTGAATATCATTAGAGCCTAGTTTGTCAGAAAGACACTCTATGATTCACAGGCCACCAAAATAAGGATTTTTAAAACGTTCGCCTTCTGGTCATAGAATAAATAACAAATTTAAAATTTAAAAGTGATAATGAAAAAGACTATATCGTCAGCTATCAGTCGAGCCAATTGCAGTCCAGAGGTGTGTATCATTTTTTGAATCCAGCAACACATTATCATATTTGAATTGAATTGTACAGTGCAACACGAATTTGAGTCATTCAGAGGCTACGTGAGTTCAAAACATTTCTTTTTACTTGATGGAATGCTCGCTCATCTACATATTATGAATGTGAATTGTGAGTTAATCAAAACAAAAGTCAAAAAACACATTGAATTCTTCTGATTTCCAATATTTTAATCCGAAATCACGTTTGAAAAGCGCAGTGAAATGGAATATTAAATGAATGTACTATATGACTTTTATTTGGCATTCCTCATTCGAGTTTATTGTTTATAACCAAGTCAAGTGAATCTCATATAAAATTATTGAAAGGAGAGGATATGAAGGGTGGCTTTAGGATAAAAGGAATGAAGGAAAAAAGTCACATTACTTGCTGTTTTCGAAAAGGCTCTTTACTGTTGCTTAATTTATGCATAAAAAACTAAAGTAACGCTGCTTTAGATAAGTGAAACGGAGTGTTTCATAAAAGGTAAGGATTCCATTCTATTACTCTTTATTTGTATGTATACGTTTTTCTGAAAAATGACGATCAACTGTTGTGGCACCATAATTTAATAAATGGGTGACGATCGTCCAGGTTACTATCATTATTATTCATTAGATTCGGCATAATTAAGACGCAAATAAACGGTGCCCATTGCAAAAGTCGTAGAAAGTCTGACGTAAAAAAAAAAATATGCACGTGAACAAACTTTAAACTTACCGACTCAACTCATTGATTAGAAAGAAAAAAGAAAAATGTGTGGTAAATCGATTGAAATGAAAAATTGGTATTTTGAATAAATACTGCCCAATAAACAAACAAAAAACATATCCGAACAATAGTGATTTAAAGAAGACAATTGGTAATAAAAAAAAAAAGTAAAAACACGAGATGCGGTACACCCTTTTCATCGGCTGAACATGCTTCAAGGCCAAAATCTGGGAAATATTGAATGTGTAATAAGCCAATATGTCCTTGGATATTATGAAAAATTCGGTTTTAAATACCTTCCAAAGGCAGTCACCTTGTTGTGAAGATTGGTCTAAAGTTTATAAAATTCATATCCAACATTTATTATGATTCACTATCGTAGAACTACTTTGCTTATTGCGGATTTTCAAATCAACCCTGATTATTGGACAGATTGCCGTCGAGGGGGTCCCCAGATTGAGGGGAAAAGCACCATTTTTGCCGATTTTATTTTCCAAAAGGGGAAAAAAAGGGACAAGCTTACAAAAGGGGGAAAAAATTCAAAGAACTATTTGAAACATATTTTGCTTAAATTAAACATTCAGACATATTTTCATCACGAAATAATTTGAAAGGTAGTTCGAATAGTATAAGACTAAACTGAAAGTGCTTATCTAAATGTATATCATGTACGAAAATAGCCCATGTAATGTTTCACTTTGATTTGAACAACAATGATAACTTCGAAGTTTTGGAAAATTTGTGTTTGGGCTTACAGTTATGTTCAAAACTCGAAAATTCTGATTTAAATCAAATCGAAAAATATAATTTTAGAGACAACTGCAAAAACTTTCTTATAAAATCGTGCAAGGAGATCATAAAGCGTTTTGATTTTAATGATAAGGGAGAAGTTTTTAAACTTCTAAAGTTCGTTAGCCCAGAATCACTTAAAAACAAAACTGTTAGTTCTCTGGGACCCCTCTCTAAATATTTCTCGAACATTTTTTCTGAAAGTGAATGGAACGAACTGGATCTCGAATACAGATCTCTACGAAATCTAAATTTAAAATATATTTCGACAGGAAATGTGCAGCGGTTCTGGAAAGATGTTTTAAGCATTAAGTTCGGTGATGGAACTGAAATGTTTCCCAAAATGAAAATCCTTATTTCATTTGTTTTTTGCCTACCACATAGTGGAGCTGGGGCTGAAAGATTATTTTCTGCAATTAACCTTAACAAAACTAAGCTTAGAAATAAGCTTCAAAATCCCACTTTAAGTGGAATTCTTCACACGAAAACATTCCTGAAGAAAAGCAAATGTGTGGATTTTGAAATTGAAAAGGACTGCATAAAACTACATTCTAAAAATATGTACATAGAAAAAACGTAAGCTTTAAAGATGTTTGTAAACTTGCAATATCAGTTTTTGTGATTTCTTGCCTTAATATTTATTTTTTATGTTACCAAGTACAAGTATAGGTACTTGTAGTCTGAATTTTTGTGATTATTTTTTGTGATTTGTTTTGTTTCTATTGATGTAGGTTGCGTTAATTAATAATAAAAAAAAATAAAAACAACTAAACTTTTTTTTATTCAGAATTTATGAGCATTTTATTAAAGGGGAGAAAAAAGGGGATTTTTTTTACGAATGAGGGGAAAAAATTTGGTTTCGCTGATAAAAAAAGGGGAAAAAGATTTCAAAAGTTTGGGGACACTCTCGAACCTCGGCTATATTCCAATTCAGGTGCCGAATTACCACACACGTGGTCGAGTAATACGTTACTGAATTATGCGTTTTCGGCAATACATCTTGCATTATCGGGCACTTTAGTACCACAATTTTACATTTTTTCATCAGTATTTGAGTATTAAAGTCGATAAATTAAAAGGAGACTGCTGTGTAATATAGAGCGAATTTTGAAAGAAAAATAGAACTCACTCACTCGATCACTGATGCGGTGATTCGACCAACCAACCATCGACTCAGATAAAGACATTGTCATTCAAAAACGGTCAAGACAAACTCAAAGAGACTGAAAAGTTGTTCGTGTTTCCTATGTGAAAAATCGACAGGTGTCGTGTAAAGCTAAATAATTTGAGGGTGCTGATGACGATGGCATCATTAATTTTTTGAGGCTAGCTCATATAATAAAGATATTTAACCCTAAAGTTTTTTTTATATTAAACCAATAAAAACAAATGGCAAATTTGATTCACTTATCCAATAACAATTTAATACATACCGTTGGAAAGGTCTTTTTATTTTGTTCAAAAAATTAAAACATAATTTTTATCTATTTGCTCTTAGTAAAAAGTTATTCATGAAAATATCAACAAGTCCCTATTTTACATGAAATTAACAAAACAAAAACTTTTAACAATTCCCAGCTTGATGTGAAGCGGAGGAAGTAAAACTTTTTCAATCGGTACGAGTAGGACTGCTACAATGTTGTTTTGCATTAAGTTTAGCTTCGTTACGTAGAGGCCAATATCGTTTGCCGTATTGATCGCCTAGAGCACGAAAACTGAAGAGAACTACTCATCATTGAAAAAAATAACAGATTTAGTACATTACTAGGTGTGCGACTTCGTCCGCAAGAATTATCATAACTTTTTTATTTATCAACCGATTGTCATGAAATAAAAACTAAATATTAAATGAAGCTTACCATAAAATATTACTGAAAACCCCATCTTGATAGGATTAGCCGTTTCTGAGATTATCGTGCATAAACAGACAAACTGTTACGTTTTTATATATAGAAGATGACGACCACATGTGGAAAATACATATGTGCAGATTTAAAGGTTACTGCCCAATTAAGAGGGGTGCAGTTAGGGTACACTAAGACACTGTGTTTGTAGGATACACGTTTTCAAGGCGATTAATACGGCAAAAGAAATTGGCCTCTACGTAACGAAGCTAGGCTTAAGCAAAACAACATTGTCACAGTCCCACTAGTACCGATTGAAAAAGTTTTAAATCCTCCGCTTCACATCAAACTGGAAATTGTTAAAAGTTTCATAAAAATTCTGAATCCCGAAGGACACTCTTTCAATGAATTGAAAATAATTTTTCCAATACTATAAGTGGAATGAAAATAAAAGAAGGTAAGAATTTTTCTAGCTTATGTAGAGATCTTTTGAAATTGCAGGTTTTTTCTATATATTATATCTACAATAGGAATTCTTAACGGACCTGATATTCGACGTCCTGCGAAGGATGTACAACAGTTCGAAGTTGCTCTATCTCAAGCTGAATTGAGACAAGGTATTGCGTCAAGGCCGTCATTGACAATCTGCCTTATTATGAGTTTCACGTGAACATCTTTTCGCCCGGAACATTTTTGTTCGCCCGGAATTTTAAAAGCTATTATGAGTTTCCCCTGAACAAAATTTCAGACTTACAATTTTTCCGCTCTTGTTGTTCACTTGTTCGCCTCCCAAAAATAAGTGAAATAAATTGCTCTCAACGTTTTCACATTTCACGGGGAAAAATAGCTCATAATAAGGGAAATTTTTCGAACATGAACAATTTTTCCCCCGAAACTCATAATAAGGGAAAAGTGAAATGGGATCTTTTTCGAGGTGAATTAGTTCACGTGAAACTCATAATAAGGCTGAATGTGTTGGGTATCAATCGTTCGAACAGCTGGCGTATTTACATTGAGGACATGCTTAACGCTTAAGGCTTTCCACGAAATAAATGTGCTAATGTGCACATAAACTGCACTTCCTACATTGTCATAAAGAAACATTTAACGATCAATCCCCACCAGAATCTAATGAGCACAGCGAAAGATTTCATCAAGTGACAGCCAGGCTTGAACACTGGTACAGTGGAAAAAAATTAGATGCTCTCTTAGGAATTTGTACGAAGAAGTTGAAAAATAATAAATGCATTTCTTTTTTAATTATTAATTTCATGTAAAATAGGGATTTGTTGATATTTTCATGAATAACTTTTTACTAAAGGGAAATAGATAAAAATTATATTTCAATTTTTTGAACAAAATAAAAAGACCTTACCAACGGTATGTATTATGTATTAAATTGTTATTGGATAAGTGAATCAAATTTGCCATTTTTTTTATTGGTTTAATATAAAAAAAACTTAAGGGTCAAATATCTTTATTATATGAGCTAACCTCAAAAAATGAATGATGCCATCGTCATCAGCACCCTCAAATTATTTAGCTTTACACGACACCTGTCGGAGAAAAAGTTTGATTTTTAAGCACAGTGTTATTGAAAGAAAAAGTGACACTTTTTAAAGCAAAATTTTGTAAAATTTTATTTAAAAGGAAAAAAAAATCGATTTTTTTCTTAAATTTGATTTTGAGACTTGATTACTCTAAAACTTGATTAACTTGAATTAAAATGTTAATAAAAGAAAAATAAGTAATAGCTTTGAGAAACACTAAAGTAAGTGGTTGCAATTGGCTTAGCTGATTCTAAATAATTTTTTTAAGAAATTCGGTACATTTTTATTAAGCTGCCTCTTCCACCCAAATGGACGAAAATGGACCCCTATCCCATACGATTTTTTTTTTAATATGACCAGGAATCATATCCCAAAGTATGTAATACGGATTGCGGAACCCGTATGAAAAAACTCTCTAAGACTCGGTTATCATGGACTTAACCTGGATGCCTACAAAATATGTCAAAGAATTTTCAGTTTTCGTCGCAAATTTCTTGCAGGCAAACACTATCCTATCGATGTAATCATTTCTTCCGTTTTCATGCGATAGATAGTACCTATAGGTTATAGGCTAAACCTATCTCTAATGTCTCTGCAGGAGTACGCCTTACGTCCTGCAAACCGCAAAGAAAGAGGATCAGATTCACTGTGGCAGAGAAGGTTTCTGGAGATCTGACTACGCATAATCCTGGGATGAGGAGAACTTACCGGATATGGGTATTTGGCTTTTCTGTGAACATCTTGAAAGCTCTAACAAAAGAAGGTTGCACAATGTACAATGGACAGAGACCGGGAAGATCATGAGAACATGCCGTAATGGACGTCTAGCACTTTATTCATAACAAAAAAGAAGAAAAACAACACAACAAAACTCGGAGAGTCTCGGGCCTTTCAGGGACTTAAACTTTTTTTTCAGATTTTGAACCGCCAAGTGAGAAAGCTCTTTCCATGGTAGTAGTGTAATAACTTTCGGAGCACTTACCAATTTCACCCGAACTGCTGTCTCCATGATACAACGAAAGAAGATAGCACAGTCCAACTTTAATTTTTTTCTCGTTCTGTACATGTACGTTATCGGGGCATGCATTTGTTAACTACAAAAAAGCCAATATGAACAAAGTGCTATCTTGCTTACTTCTGTAACTGGCTGTGGCTCTACCCGTGAAGAATAAACATTGGAAGTTTTAGAGATTCGAACCTTGAAATGTGATTCGAAGCTTCAACTGCCACGTAATAATCAGACATGCGTACAATTAAGCTACTGGATCCAAATCCAACTTAAAGGAGAAAAAAAACGCAGAGGAAATTTCTTCAAGGATTCAAAGGATCTTACCCAAATTTTTTGATGCAACTTCCTAAAATTAACAAATGATTCCGGATGAATTTCTTTTTTATCGAAGGTAGATAAAATAAGACCCAAAATTGTAGTTGCACGGGTTTCACAACAAACCAGCATCTATTCAATTATCCTTATCACCTAGAGCCCTTCATTTAAGTCATTTCTCATTTAAATCCGTGCAAATTTAAAGTATCTTCCGTGCTCTTATGGCTATAAAATGACTTTATTCTGCTTAGATGTTCGACCTAATTCAAACGCTTGACCTTTAGTTCATTTATTACCATTTGAGGCTGCAATTCATAAGTGTTTCAGTTAACAGGTCATTGAACAAAATGAAATGCAACAAAAATTGCCACCATAAAAAACATAATAGACACGAAAACATTATACACGACCAGCATCAGCCTTGCTCGTATATCAAATTATACTTTTAATTTATTACCACTTAAACTGTCGAACGGCACAATTAGCATAGTCGACGTCTTTGACTTTTCAATTTTCCAGATCACATCTCAAAAAGCCATTAAGCCATTAACTAACAGCTGATTAAAAGTAAGCCTAACTGCAGCCTGTTGCCATGCCATGCCTAACTTGTCAAGGCACACCGACCGAATACGCGTGAGTGTATAAAACGGCACGCTTCTCAAAAATAGTACGTATACGTACTTACAACCCTCTCTCATATAATGCAGTGAATGACAGTTCTTATTAGTATATATTTTTATATTTAATTGTGTGTGCTGGCAATCTCAGTTCTCGGTGAACAAGTCCAACTGGTTGAATTGCCAACACAGCAAACGCAAAGCCGCAGTATTATAAAATGAATATGATTCATCAAGTCGTCAAGATTTGCATTTTTCAGAGACTTATCGCTTTTTTAAAGTGAACTTTTGCTGCTATTGCTGCCGATTCAAGTAATCAAAGCAACTCGTGTCTGTATAGTGAGTTGGAATGAGATAATTTGCGTGATTTTAGATGTTGACTACATTGATCGCGGTCCGGTCGGTCTTGGTATACCTAGGTATGGTGTACGAACCATCAAGCCTGTCTCGCTCGGTGTTCGGTGAGTAATTCGGCATGTGAGACGTCCATGAAAAGAATGCGGCCTTCAGATGTTTTGGCCCATTCTCTAGGCAGCAAGAGGACGGGCGGTGGCGACTTGGGGTGAATACACAACAACATCGATGCATAGCACTCAGTCACTAGTCACTACCAATAGCCAATATCAGAGAGAACAAATTGTTGAGTAAGAATTTTTGTTGATTTTGTTAAACAGATACTCTTTGCAATTTGTTTCGGAATGCATTCGTTTGGAATTGGCTTTGAGGAAAATAGTTTTTATTTTGCTTCGTCAGCAGCAACGACCGCAGCTGAAATGTCACATCTTATTCATTACTTTTTATTGAATATGACTGCTTTATGTTAATATTGACCAAAGGTTAGTTGGGTAATGGCGTTTCCGTTCCGAACTCGATTATGAAAGCTGTGAAAAATATCTCGTGTGGATGAGAGATTGTCCCATGCAAGCACACAGTTTAAAATACAATTGCAAGAGCATTGACGTCCACATTTTTCATATAATAGTCGAATTGTATTCGAATGCGAACATTGCAACTATACCTCATGTGAAATACCGTTATAACTGCCACTATATTACTGCCTCACTACTGTTGGTGGTGGTGCATTTCGAACGGTGATTGTAACTGGAAAATCATAGATTGCCTTTAGTCAATTGCTAATTCAATATTCATGACTATGATTGTCAATGAATGGTTTGCTTACAAGAGAGTTTCCGTCCAGAAAGTGGAACTTCTTATGCAACTGCTACCAACAGACCATCTCATAGACGTCGGGGTTTTTTGTATGTACACAAGCTTTCTTTAACATTACTGCTAAGAGGTAGCATTTAGATTGGTAAAAATGTTGTCATCAAACCACTTACAAACTTAGACCAATATTTGGCCCGTTTACACATGAATGTAAGGTAGTGATGTTAATGGTTACCCATACCATTTAGATCTTTTAATTGAGCAATAGAAGCATGGAATATCTGTGTTCATCAGATCACTTGGATCATCGAAAAAGAATTCTTCTAGATCGACTTTACACTTAAGGGCGAGGGCATCACGACGTGAACAGAAGAGGTTGAGATAGCATTCGTTTAGGGAGTTTATACATTGCGAAGTTAATAGATCCAACCATTTGCTTTGGCAGAAGATCTTACTCAGGTTTGATGGCAGATGAAGCGAAGGTCCTGAGATGGTTGTTCGAAGTAGTCGCTGGGTAGTCAACCGTTCCTCGAATCTTCTGTGGAGATTCGACGATAGCTTTTTCAGATTCTGTTGATATCCATACCTATAATCAAATAAATGAGGTGCTGCCAGGTAATGGTTCCTCGGGCCCAACGCTTTTCAGTGACCTACAATTTTATGCTGAATCCGAACGACTAAGTTAGAAAGAGCTTTTCATTTTGGTGTACTTTACTCTTGGAGAACTTGCCAATTTCTAGCAAAAGACGAAATCCGTGAAAACCCACAAACCTCTCACGTAACGGACTAAAATGCTATCCATTACGTCACGGGTGCAACTAACCATACTCAAATTTAAGAAAATGGTGACAAAGAATTTAGGCAGCAGTTTGTGCATTTTAACCATCGTTCCTGAATGCATACCAATTAGACGCTGGTCAAAAGAAATTTTGGGCAAGAAATCATCAAAGCACGAGTTCGATTTGTGTCAAGGTAGCTTTTTTTTTAGAACATTATCTCGAAACTGAAGTTCATGATACATTCGCAGAAGATCTTGTTGCCTTCGGCATCATCGCTTCTACGCTTTCGGTACAAAGAAGCTCTCTATTTAAGGCTAGTTGTTCGCTTTTTGGATACGTTTTTGTTTTTTTAATAGATAGAGTGATGCAAGAGAAAGGTTATATATTATTGAGGGAGTAACTCACTTAACAAAACCATTTGGAGCTTTTCATAAAGCGATAGAGATGAAGGGTATCTGTGTTCGCAAGATCGCTTAGATCATCAAGGAAATATATTCCTAGATTTTCTTTCGAAGGAGATGCAGAACATGAGCAGAGGAGGTGTGGAAATGTCTCTTCCTCCGCCTCATCTTAGCAGCTTCTGCAGAAGTCGTTAGTTGACGGGAACGGGACATACACGAGAACATAGAAACTACTTGACCGATATTTCATAATTCTTTCACTGTTAGAGTGCTATGCACTCCCATATTCCCACGGGACCGGAAACGGGAACATACACAGGAACATAGAAACTGCTCGACCGGGAACGGAAACGGCAATATATACGGGAACTTAGAAACTACTGGACCGATTCAAAAAATTGGAACGGGAAATTTAAAACTTTCAGACAACCCTGGATTTAGCCCAGTTGGTGTTCCTGACAATTTTTAGATTTTTGGTACTGAGCAACGGTACACTACACACGTTACACTCGAGTGACGCCGATAGGGTCAGCTAGTATTTCATAAAATAAAACCTTATCGACGAAAATTATTGCTTTGGGACTTCTTGCCTGAGATTTGGGGTCACTTCATCAAAAATACACTTGAATACAACGAGCTTAGCCACGTTTCGCACTCCATTAAGGCTTTTAAAGAGATTCTCAAGGCTTTTACGATTCCCTTTCACTGAACTACAATCATCAGTTTTCTCAAATCAGATCGATCGATGGTTTAAACCCACTCCAAATACTAGCTTATATAAAGGGCTCGCCATCTAACGTTTTTTTTCTTTCAACTAGTGCTCATTTGATTTGACAAATAATTAGTTTTATCCTTCCTCTAAACGAATATGATTGTGTATACGCTTGAACAACGCTGGGAAAAATTGCGACATTACTTTGAAAATCATGGTAATGTTGCAGAATCATCAAAATCAAAAATAATCTTTTCAGATGAAGCTCATTTGATCTTGGCGGGTATGTAAACAAGCAAAATTGTCGCAGTTGGGGCACAGAAAACCCGCACGCATACATTGAAAAGCCGATACACTCACAACGAGTCACTGTTTGGTGCGGATTTTGGTCCAGATGCATAATCGGGCCATTTTTCCTCAAAAATGAGCAAGGTGTGGCCGTCACAGTCAATGGCGATCGTTGTCGGGCCATGTTAAACGAATTTTCGTTCACAAAAATTAAAGAGGAGGATATTGGCAACATTTGGTTTCAACAGGACGGCGCTACGTGCCACACAGCCGAAGCTACACTCGATGTTATGCGCCCTGTTTTTGAAGATCGCACTATTAGCCGCAGAGATGATGTCGTTTGTCCACTTTGGAGCTGCGACTTGACACCGTTGGACTACTATTTGTGGGGTGCCGTAAAAGATAAGTGTTACGCCGACAAGCCAGAGACAATTGACGCTTTATAGGACAACATTCGTGAAGCCATTGGTGAAAGTGAAATACAGCTGCACACAGTCGATAATGTGCTTAAAAATTGGACCGATCGTGTAGGCTACTGCATGGCCAGCCGAGACAGCCATTTGAATGAAGATATTTTCCATTATTAACCGGAAAGATTGTGCTTTCAATTAAAAAAAGAAATTTGAGAAAATATTCAGTAGTTTTTTTTTATACTCGTAGCATTTTAAAAAAAAAAAAAATAAAGTTATTTGGTGGACCCTTTACATATTAATTATCATGGAGACATGGCAGGGTGAAATATTTCCTGACCGCTAGCTCAATATAATGGCTTTAATGATTAAGGCAGCATTTCAAGGAAGTCCGCGCATACAACTTTACACAAAACTTCTGAGAGCATTGGAAAGACATTATATCAAGCAGTGGTCCAATAAGGAGAAAGGAGCCCATACGTTCACTCTCGTTTTTTCACATGGAGTATTTTGTTTTACATCTGATCAACAAATTATGGAAAAATTTAAAAATTCTTTTAGTATAAAAAGACCAGCCTGATCTACGACTACTCGCAGACCCCAAACTTATTACTCTCATCCGGACCTAGAGCAATACAGGCCCGCAACAGATCTTCCTTTCTGAAAGCTTCTATCTTCAAGGCAGTGGTTGTGAACACGGCCCGCGAGAGAGACATCGATGGAAGATGGAACTGACTTAATATTATAATATTTTGCCGAATGACATGCTTCGGACACCTTCCGACCTTTCAGAGCTACGATTTTGTACTGACGCCGGCCGTTTTAATCTAAATGGATTTTTGAATTGGGATGACTTTCATCAAGCTATCCTTATAGCATATTGGCTCCACCTGAGCTCGAGTCTGCAAATTCTTTGATGAAGCAGATATTTTTTCGAACTCGCTCGGTTGCGAGAGTCCTTAAAGATCTCAACATACATAAATCCGCTGGTCCAGATGGTATCCCCGCCGTTATTCTGAAGAGGTGTTCTTCTACGCTGGCAAAACCACTGCGTAAACTTTTCCATCTTTCCTATTCTGCTGGAATTTTTCCGAGCAGATGGAAAACTGCATTTGTCCAGCCGGTCCCTAAAAAAGGCGAATCTTCCTCCCCTTCCAATTACCGTCCAATTGCACTCACGTCCCTTCTTTCCAAGGTCATGGAAACGTTGATAAACTGTCAACTCATGAAATATCTTGAAGAACGAAAGCTTCTTAATGACCGTCAGTACGGCTTTCGTAGCAAACGGTCCACTGGTGATTTGATGGCTTATCTCACCGAAAAGTGGAACCAATCTTTACATTGTTTTGGAGAAAGTAAGATTATTGCGCTTGATATTTCTAAAGCATTTGATAGAGTTTGGCATCAGGCTCTTTTATCGAAAATGCGTGCTTTTGGTATCGATGAGTCTCTTCTTCGTTGGATTAGAAATTACCTTTCCGACCGTTCAATACAAGTTGTCAAGTCTGATACTCACTTCATAAATGCTGGTGTGCCCCAGGGCTCCGTTTTGTCTCCGACTCTCTTCCTCATTTTCATTAATGATCTCTTGTCTGAAACTTCTAATCCGCTTAACTGTTTTGCTGACGACTCGACCCTCAGCTTTTCATATTTCGTTTCCAAATTTACGTCCCTGCTCTTCGGATGTGGAACTGGAACGGTTGCGTATGATAAGCTCATTGAATTCTGACCTTGACAGCATTGTTGTTGTTGGAATGACCAGGTTTCTTGAGACGATGCAGGAAGTTCTTCACCCCTTCTGATCTGGCTACAATTTATAAGGCCTTCATCCGCCCAAAACTGGAGTATAACTCCCATATCTGGTCAGGTGCCTCTCAAACATCTTTGCGCCTACTTGATAGGGTACAAAATAGAGCGTTAAAATTGATAGGTGAGAGTCCAATTGTAGAATCGATTGATTCTCTTGAACATCTTAAACGTCACCTGTCTCTCTTTTTTCTATCGCTTTTTTCACCAACAGTGTTCTAGTGAAGTAGCCAGTTGCATTCATCCCCTGAAACAATTTAGCCGCAATACCCGCCTCGCTAGGAATGCTCATCAGTTTCACCTTAAACCCAACTTCGGACGTACAGTCAAGTATAGAGATTCGTATTTCAGTCGCACCAACCGAATGTGGAATGCTTTACCTGGCTCTGTATTTCCCCTGCATTACGATTCACAAAAATTCAAAAGCAACGTGCATCGGTGTCTCCTTTCAAATCCTCTCCTATTTTCCTAAATGCTCGCACTGTGTTCTATAACATTATAAGGGTAGTCATAACCCCTTGATGTGCGCGTTAATTATAAAAAAAAAGCCTTCATTGGACCGATCATACCTATTATCTTCAAAAATTTTCGAAATTATACAATAACGCCTGGTTTTCTGCGAGTGAGTCAAACATTATAGCTTCGCTATGCAAAATTTTATTCCACAACTCCCACGCATGACCATGAACAACAACACAAACATCGAATTTTTGATAACATGCCGCAGCAAAATCGATAAACCTGCAAACTTTACTTTACTTTTCTGTTTTTATGTTCATCTCCTTCAAATCTTTGTCACATCTACAAGTTTTTTAGAGCTTACGTTTCTGCATGGGTAGCAATTGCAAAAGTAAATGTCGCGGATATTCCTTTAGTTTTTGTGCGTTTGTCTACTTTAATGTAGACAGAGTCTTCACCCTATGCAATTAATATACCCGTTTTCCTCGTTTTCTTCTTTTACGGCGCTATGAGCATCGTGATCTCGAAAGGATCACAATTATCTGCATCATACTAGAGATCCTCCTGTGGGGGAGGACGCCAGCGCCGCAACCCTAATAAACCTATAACTAGAATAGAACAACAGAGTACGTAAACCTAAGCAACATAACAGGGAGCTGTCAAAATTTATGGATGGTAGATACTTAGCTGCTCACAAAGCTCTTGA
The DNA here is from genome assembly GCA_949752695.1 of Melanostoma scalare. NCBI lineage: Eukaryota > Metazoa > Arthropoda > Insecta > Diptera > Syrphidae > Melanostoma > Melanostoma scalare. Next base: position 150,985,664 of record OX456984.1, on the reverse strand, counting down.
AAGTTTGAAGACTACCAGGAAGTACAGAAACACAACTTCAAAAGAAAAATCTCATCCATTAATATACTTATTACCTTATTTTTATTGATTTTAAATACATCCATTTCTCATGTCAAAGTCCGTTCGATTCACACAAAAACCTACTTCCATTAATTAGCAATTTCAAATCTCGTTAGATTTTTATTGGCTAAGGTGAAAGCCTTATGCAAGTTGGCATAGATTGCAATATCAATTATATTGGTATTGGTGAAAAAGTCAACGGCAACAACATTTGCTGTTAGACTCCATGGTCCGCCAAGCCAACCTGATAGCTTTGCATTAATAAGACTAGCTCGTTCCTCCGTAGTCTGTGCTTTGTTATATGAGTTCTGAAAAAAAAGAACAAAAACCATTAGACTACAACCAAAGAGATTGTATCTGAAGAAAATAACAATAATATTGAGTGTTGTTCAGTGCTTTCACCTTGCTGAGTATGGCTGTTGCTTATTAGTTGCATTTCAAGGTACACTTTCTTGTATGGGAAAATCATTTTAAGCTCACCCAACGAAGATAATACTTTTTCGAAGCAAAGCACTCAACAGACACACAAACAAAATATAAATAAAATGTAATTAATTAACAAACAAGTCAGCCAAAAGTTTACATACAAGTGCTTGTTCGAGTCCAAGTACTGCATGGAATATCCAGCCTTCATCCTGAATTGCTGAATCGTTTTTTCTTGCAAACAAGAACCTCATGAAATTCAATGATGCGGATGACATAAAGTGATTCATGTCACCTAGTGAAAATGACTTCCATGTAGGGCAGAGTATCTCTGATTCTGTGAACAAAGTAGAAAAGAAATTTGAAAAAAAAAATGTGTTAAATTATGTAAAAAGCATAGATAAGTGTAGTTGATGGAGAGCAATGAGAACAGCACCCTATCAGAAAAGTAATGATTAAATAGGTTCAGTGGCCTCCACTTATTACTTTGGCTTAAGAAATAAATAACAGAAAAGTATGTGCGCGCAATAGCAACACGACAGAAGCGAAGCTTTAGAAAAGACAAGGCTACTACCTGAACCCGAACAAAGGGGAGACAAAGATCATATGAAATATTTTAATTCTGCCTCATTCTCTCTCAGAATGAATCTCATTTATGAAGATTTTTTTCTATCGCTTTATCGTTTCATCGAATTTTCAAAGCTCGCGGTGCTAAAGAAGTTTCACTTCAATAATGCGACCCACTCTCTTTATACAATAGCTTTGTAATTTTTAGGCCCAAGCACATAAACTATATTTTTATAAACCAGACAGCTAATAGAGTCTTTTAACAAGTTCGGCTGTAGATAAAGATATACCCACTATAAACTACACTAGGCGCATACAGGTAGTCACTTCTTAGTTGGTGACTGGTGACAGTAACACGCTATGAAGTATCGCACAAAGAGCAAACTGAGAATATAAAGCAATGTGTAATGAATTCTATCTTATTCTCCCGCCGACTTAAAATAAAATAAATAAATAAATAGGGTGGCGCAATACCATACCTTGTGAGGGAATGGAGGGGACCTACAATATTCTGCCGGTTCCGAACGGCTAATCGAGAAAGTGCTTTTCACGGCAATGAATTTATTAAAGGAGGACTAGCCAATTCCTCGCGAAAGGCTATACCAGTGGAAAAACATTTTTGACTCTGTTGGGATTCGAACTCCGAACCCTTGGGTTAACAGGCGGACATATGCTAACCATCACGCCACGGGTACCACTATCCGCCGACTAAATCCTTTATATTTATGTGTTAGTTTCTCTATTGTGACGCATTTTCGTTCCATCGAGTCTCAAATCACAACAATTCTAAGGAAGTTTCACTTCGACAATCATTGTCTGTACTCTGTTCCCCAAGCACTTCTCATCGGACGAAAAGAAGAAGCCAAAAGAATCCGGATATCCCCTTTAACAGTTCCATTGGCATAAAAAGCCCTCTTCTGAATATTCTGGTAGTTAAAATACATTTCATTTTGAAATTGTGTTCGATAGGCTTTCAGAGTGTGTGAAACCAATGGAAGTGGCATGAATTATAAAAATACGAAGTCTTCGAATGACAAGTCATGACTCCTCTTTTAAGTTTTAAAATCTAGTTTTAAATCAACCCTGGTTTTCGCTTCTTTTAGGACGATTCTCTCCAAACACCAGAACTAAACACCCAAACTATGGAATGTTTCCCCGCAACGTTGTGACTTATGGTCCCAATTTTTGGAGAAAATCGGGCAACTAGTCACACTCTAAACAAAAAGTTAAACTGGAGATCCAATATCAAAGAAACAGCTAGTACAGCCACACTACCACTGGCACCTTTTCTAGCAATAAAGCTGTCGTGGACTAATGAGCTACCCACTCGCTATATGTATCAGCGGTCATCAAACCGATATTCAATGGCCGTATTCTGGAATGCCTTAAATAAAGTTGCTTTCTGTGACAAGCTAAGCAAGCTCCCTGCCTTCCGATTAAGACAATCAACACTTTTCGAAATATTCAGAAAATAAATGTTAAGAGCAAACAGCCATTCGTATCTCAATGTCCATATAACATCATTCCAAAGTCATATGCATTCATTTGAGACACCGAACTATTTTATGTGAACGAAATCCAAGGCTGGTGTCCTTTTTGAACGAAAAGCTTGTTTCTAACGCAACATTACCTATTACTTAATCAAATTGTATTTACTTTTCTATGTTGTTTCTTTCCCTTTCAAAAAGGTTACCATGTCTGCCTGTTACTCGGGGCGATGGTAGTTCAAATCCCAGCAGAAAACAAAATATGATTCTCTGTGGGCATCGCCTTTCGCGAGGATATACATAGTAATTTTATTGCCATGAAAAGAGCTTTCTCGATTAGCCGTTCGGAATCGACAGAAAATTGAAGGTCCCTTACATTCCTTCACAAGTTATGGCTGTTAGAAATGCGCAGGCCCAAGTATCACTTTGGTTTTTATTAAAGGGCCAAAAGTTTCAGTCGCATTGACAACTGAAGCATATTCCAAGCAGACTACCTTGTCCATAAATCCCCGGTGCTGTTCTTACCAGTTGAATCACTGCAAGTAACTATCAATGATTTCAGAACCGTTTAAAATGTATGTCTCCCGGATTTAAAACTATCGCCAGACCTGAATGCCTATCGGTTAACCAGATCTGGCCAAAACTAAATCTGAAATGCACTAAAAGTCTCTTATATCTCAATAAATGACATCTTAGCTCCGATGGTCTTTGTGATATGACGAAAACTGATATTGGGGTCGTTGAGTACAAACCCAAAGGTCAAATAACACTCAGTTTGACATTCAAGGTGAGTTGAGATTTTTCGAAAAAGGTTTTGTGGCGAACACAGGGCAGATAATACAGAGATCAACTTGTACCAACTTAAACACCCTCAAATTATTTTCGAATTGAAATCAAAGATAACGTCCGGCTGCAATTGAATTTCATTATTTTCACTTTTCTTATTGTAGTTTTCATTAGTTTTCGATGGCAAGTAAGGTTTACTATCTCAGCTTTCAACATTCTCAACTGTTGCAAACCCAAAAATATCGAAATCACGTTCACTTTTTTAAATTGATTTCAAACCAACCGACCAGAAAATGGAGACGTGGGCTCCCGGTGGAAGGTTGACGGTCTAATTTAGCTTGTTCACAAAATGGCACTACCTTGTTGCAGTTGATTCTCTGGTTCTAGTCTGTGGCTTCAACGAGCAAACCTATTTGCTCGACTACTTTGGTCAACAAATACATCCATATGTCATTTGATTTTCTTTTTATGTCTCGCAACCAGTTACCAAACCAATCTTAGTATACCCTATTCTACAAAAAGTATACACACACAAATCAAATCAAGTAAAAATCACGCTTCGAGCTTCATCATCATTGTGTACTGGCACTTGTAGTAGAATTGGTACATCCTCTTGGCCAATTTTTTTCCCTTTGTTTAACATCAACAACTTGAAGCAATTGTTAATGTAATTCTGTACGTGTTGATATGTCAATTTGCTTAACCCTATATCACAATAATACAGCTCATGGGCGCCACTGGTCTTATCTTCTCATTCAATGTATTTTTTCTTGGAATTATTGCTATAATAAGCAATTTTGAGACAAAACGATGAGTAACCACGGTGATGTGAAGCTTTAAATTTGTACTAACTTACCACTATCCGGATACGGCAATTCTTCTATGGGATAGATAAGTAGTAAGTGTTTGCCAGTCTGGCGAATGTCATTCATTGATAGTTCGTAGCATTTAAAATTGGTATTGGCTGTTGTGTTGCGTTTGTATGCAAGTTCACCGATTTCTTTTTCTATCAGACGAAACAGATCACTGTGGCGATCGGGTCGTTTGTAGAAACCTATAAAAGAGTAGGTATGAGAAATATGAGTAGCTGTTGTTGGGTTAAGAAAGAATTAATTTTTGTCATATTGTCATAGATTTAGAAATCCTAATGAATGACATTTTGAGAAACCAAAAACTTACCAATTGGAAATGAGCTGAAGTTTATGATAACTATTTCGCCAGAAACCTCGGCAAAGCGTTTAATGTCTCTTAAAATTGGTGTTAGACGTGAAACCAACATGTTTTCATTGACTACCCAAAAGTTGTCATCTTTTGGAGGAGATCGACTCTTTTTCAAATTAATTCTGCAATAAATTTATTTTTTTATTCAATATTCGTTTGTTTGAAAAAAAAAAACTTCTAAATATTACCCAATACTGAAGTCGAGAAACCGTATACCGAATAGTAACTGTGACCAGACATCCAAGTGTTGGGAAAATGCGTAGTCCTTTATTAGATTAGACACTTGATCTGTGTTAAATGCACCTGATGCATGGGTTCCTGTGGAAAGAGTATCTTTCATATTACATCGCTGCTTTAGTTTCAAAACTACCGTTTCTTGAAATGTACCTACTTAAAAACGCGGATATCTAACTTACTAGTCTAAATAATAAAGCCCTTCAATATGGGCTTGCAATATTAATAATACTATGGAAGTAAACTTCGTAAGACTAGACTGTAGAGTATATTTGTGCGGCTTATGCCTGTCCCACAAACTTATTTCAACTGCTTCTCAAGTATGAAGAGTTCAAAAAGGTGAGATCTGTGATCAATAGTGAAATAACTTGTGAGAAAACTGTGATAGAAAAAGGACAATTTACCTAAATCTATAATTCTGGTGGGGGCAAAAGCCACATTTATACGGTTCAATACAGGCTAAATATTATAAAAATAAATAAATAGGGTGGCGCAACAGAGCGAGGAGCCCTTGGGCCTAGCGCATTTCTCACAACCTTACATTGTGAGGAAATGGAAGGGACCTACAATTTTCTGCCGGTTCCGAACGGCTAATCGAGAAAGCGCTTTTCATGGCAATGAATACTAACGGAGGACTTGTCGATTCCTCGCGAAAAGCGATACCCGTGGAAAAAACATTTTTGCCTCTGTTGGGATTCGAACTCGAACCTCTGGATTAACAGGCGGACATGCTATCCATCACACCACGGATACCACACCCTCTATAAGTTATTCACCATTTTAATCCTAAACCGCTTAACAAAATGGATTGAGAACAAAGATATAATCAACGAAATACCAAGCCACTTATCGAAACAACTATAGCACCATCGATCAGATCTAAAATCTTTCATGTCTGATTCAAATACAACTAAGTCAGAAAAAAAAAACTGTATGCATGGTTTGTAGATTTGAAAGCAGCCTTCGACAGCATCAACCGTCAAGCCCTGTTTCACAAGCTAGCTGCTTTAGGTATATCATCGAAAATGATGTGAATTATGAAACTTCTCTATCAGGATACAGTTGCAGCAGTTTGGGATGGACATAATACATCAAATTTCTTCAGCACGAGCAAAGGTGTTAAACAAGGATGTGTATTAAGTGCTTTATTGTTTATCCTGTTTTTAAATTACCTACGCTCTGAATTTCCCATCGGAATATTTTTTGAAGGACTTGGAATAAACGTTCTTTTGTATGCTGATGACATTGTGCTCTTAGCTGATAGTCCCACCAAGCTGCAAACTATCATCAATAAGTTCAGCACCTATTGCCAAAAATGGAATCTCGAAGTAAATTTAGACAAGTCTGAGATTGTTATATTTAGGAATGGAGGTCGCAGAGCAGCCAGTGAAACATGGTACTTCAACGAAGCTGAAATTAAAACAACAAACCAATACAAGTATCTTGTCGTCATATTTACTTACAATATGTCATGGTGGTACCCGTGGTGTGATGGATAACATGTCCGCCTGTTAAAATGTAGAGGTTCAAGTTCGAATCCCAACAGAGGCAAAAATGTTTTTTCACGGGTATCGCCTTTCGCGAGAAATTGGCAAGAAAAGCGCCGGAACCGACAGAAAATTGTAGGTCCCCTCCATTTCCTCCAAAGGCATGGTTGTGAGAAATGCGCTAGGCCCAAGGGCTCCTCGCTCTGTTGCACCACCCTATTTATTATTTATTATGTCATGGTCTGAACATCTGACAAAAAGACTGGCATCATCGAAAAATGCAATAAACGCTACTTGGTCGAAATTCATAAAAAATAAATACGTCTCACACTCAGCCAAATTTGAAGTATACGACGCAGCCACCAGATCGATAATAATGTATTATTGTGCACAAGTGTGGGGGTACAAGGAGTATACTCAAGTTGAAAAGCTATACAAAGTTTCTTCATTAAAAGGTGTTTCAACCTGCCTGATAATACACCAAACTATGTAGTAAATATCGAAACTGGTCTCTCCAAAGCATTTGTCACAACACTGAATGCTCATTTCGGATACATACGAAAAACTTTATGTCTTCCTCGTAGTAGATTGCCCCGTGTACTCACTGTGGCAGTACTTCAAAAAAATATTTATTGGGCCCAAGAATGGTCAAGCCTTTTCCAAGAAAACGGAATGACTTTCATTCTCAATGCCAACAATCACGAATAGAAAAATGTTCACAACACGCTTTTGGAAAATCTTAATGAAAATCTATGGAAGTCATTTACCTATCGTGCTCTTCTATCTCATTTCCATGACGAATACTGTAACTTTATCCTTCACAGATGTAATTTATGGATATAAATTTATACCGAATGGTTCGCAAACTGAATTCTCAAAAAAAGGGACTTCATATTTGTCATATAAATGCTCAGAGCTTAAAACCGAAACTTGACGAATTTCGTCTGCTGTTCATTAATTCTAATGTTGATATAATTTGCATATCAGAAACTTGGTTTGAGTCAAATATCCCGAATTCGTTCTACGATATAAATGGTTATGAGCTTTTTAGAGGTGATCGAATAGATCGTTTGGGTGGAGGAGTAGCTGCTTATGTTCGCATTGGTCTACGAGGTCGTGTGGTGTGTAAATCTAACGCAAACTGCACATCCGACTATTTGTTTGTTTATGTTGCTTGTGGTGCCGAGAGTTTGCTGCTAGGAGTTATCTATAGACCAAATAAGAACCTTGATATTCCACATATTTTTAATATTTTAGAGGGAATTTCTTGTTCATTTCCCAACATTATCATCACAGGAGATCTAAACTGTGATCTGCTGAATAGTCGTACTTCTGCTACACTGATTAATAGTTTTAGAAGCATTGACTTAACACCCGTCAACATATCGACTGCAACACACTTTGTACAAGAATCTGCTTCTCTTCTTGATGTTTTTTTTGTTGATGATAACACAAAAACCTTGCTTTGCAGTCAACTTACTGCCCCAGGATTCTCTAAATATGATTTGATATCTCTTTCATATGAAATTCAATTTGAAATAACCGATAATGTTATAGGATATAGAGATTTCAAAAATATTGACTACGAACGATTACGTAGTGATGTTACACAGATTTCTTGGGATTGTATCTATACAATTGTGTCGGTGAACCAACAGTTATCATTTCTGGAAAGCAACATAAAAACACTCTCTGATCAGCATGTCCCAATACGACTCAGGTCGCCAGTTTCCAACTCTCCTTCTTGGTTTAATACTGAGTTATTGAGACTGATCAGAAATCGTGATATGGCTTATGATCGTTGGAAGCGATATAAGATCCAATTGCTTTACGAAAACTATCGATCTCTTCGCAACCTAGTCGTTTCCCGAATAAGAGCTGCAAAGAGACAGTACTACGAGCGTTTCTTGAATACTGAAACACATTCTGGGAAAACTCTTTGGCAAAAGCTTCGCAAACTGGGAAATGGTAAACAGCGATTAGCCGTACCTACTGATGTCGACTGTAATGTTTTAAATTCTAAATTTGCATCAGTGTCAGCTACGCCAGCTGTAAGGCTCGTGCCTTACAGCTCAATACTCTTTTCGGACCTACCTACTGAAGATGATGGCAACACGGCAAAATTCTGTTTTACTTGCTTGATGGATGAAGATGTTGTTGAAGCTCTACTGTCTATTCGGCCCTATCGTGGTAAACGTCGGAGCGGAATTCTCTCCGATCGGAGACAATTTGCTTCATGGTATTTCTCCGATCGGACGATCCGACGTTCTCCGATAAGTTTTTGTTGCGGAGATTTTAGTTTTGGGAATGCAATGCATTGCCGCATTTGTGAAAAATTTCTTACGACGACAACTACTTCGAAGCAAAATTGAATCTCCGAAAAAAGATGCGTTGCGGAGAAAACTCCGCTCTGACGGTTACCACGATAGGGCCGATTAAGTCCGATGCAATAGGTTTGGATCAAATAAATCCTAAATTTTTAAAGCTTCTTCTCCCATTCATCCTCAAGCATATCACTCATATTTACAATCATATTTTAACCACTTGTGAATACCCTGTTTCGTGGAAAAAGGCAAAGATATTTCCTATACCCAAACCACAAAACCAGGCTAACACTGAATACAGGCCAATCGCCATTTTGCTTTTCTTGTCCAAAGCATTTGAAAAATCAATGCTTAAGCAGATGCAAGCGCACTTAAACAACAATAATCTGTTGAGTTCTGCTCAGTCTGGTTTTCTTGCGAAAAGAAGTTGCAAAACCGCACTCTTGCTTGTTGTCGATGAGATTCGCAAAGGCATGGACGCCAACTGTGCTACTATCTTAACTTTGCTGGATTTCTCAAAAGCTTTTGACACGGTGGATCACCTTCTCCTCTGTAAAAAACTTTTGCATAGTTTTGGATTTTCTTCTTTTGCGGTCAAATTAATCTACTTATATCTACGCGACCGTCAGCAATGTGTGGCAGTGGGAAACCAAATGTCATCATTTTTGAAAGTACCAGCAGGTGTTCCACAGGGCTCTATTCTCGGGCAAATATATTGTTTTCGCTATACGTCAACGAGCTCCCACAACTTGTAAATCACTGTTCTGTCCATATGTTTGCTGACGACGTTCAACTTTTCTTGTGCTGTCCGTTGGAAAAGATAAATAGTACCATCGACTTAGTTAACCAAGACCTAGAAGTCATTCAGCAGTGGGCTTTTAAACACAAACTTTCACTTAACCCAGCGAAGTCTAAGGCACTATGCATCTATAAGCATTCTCTAGACACATCTACTTTTCCTTTGATAAGACTAGGACAGTCATCCGTAGAATACGTGACCAAAGCACGTAACTTAGGAATCATCTTCAATGATACCCTTACTTGGACAGATCATGTTGTAACTGCTATTGGAAAGGTTTACAATGGTCTCCGATTGCATCAGTGTCAGCTACGCCAGCTGTAAGGCTCGTGCCTTACAGCTCAATACTCTTTTCGGACCTACCTACTGAAGATGATGGCAACACGGCAAAATTCTGTTTTACTTGCTTGATGGATGAAGATGTTGTTGAAGCTCTACTGTCTATTCGGCCCTATCGTGGTAAACGTCGGAGCGGAATTCTCTCCGATCGGAGACAATTTGCTTCATGGTATTTCTCCGATCGGACGATCCGACGTTCTCCGATAAGTTTTTGTTGCGGAGATTTTAGTTTTGGGAATGCAATGCATTGCCGCATTTGTGAAAAATTTCTTACGACGACAACTACTTCGAAGCAAAATTGAATCTCCGAAAAAAGATGCGTTGCGGAGAAAACTCCGCTCTGACGGTTACCACGATAGGGCCGATTAAGTCCGATGCAATAGGTTTGGATCAAATAAATCCTAAATTTTTAAAGCTTCTTCTCCCATTCATCCTCAAGCATATCACTCATATTTACAATCATATTTTAACCACTTGTGAATACCCTGTTTCGTGGAAAAAGGCAAAGATATTTCCTATACCCAAACCACAAAACCAGGCTAACACTGAATACAGGCCAATCGCCATTTTGCTTTTCTTGTCCAAAGCATTTGAAAAATCAATGCTTAAGCAGATGCAAGCGCACTTAAACAACAATAATCTGTTGAGTTCTGCTCAGTCTGGTTTTCTTGCGAAAAGAAGTTGCAAAACCGCACTCTTGCTTGTTGTCGATGAGATTCGCAAAGGCATGGACGCCAACTGTGCTACTATCTTAACTTTGCTGGATTTCTCAAAAGCTTTTGACACGGTGGATCACCTTCTCCTCTGTAAAAAACTTTTGCATAGTTTTGGATTTTCTTCTTTTGCGGTCAAATTAATCTACTTATATCTACGCGACCGTCAGCAATGTGTGGCAGTGGGAAACCAAATGTCATCATTTTTGAAAGTACCAGCAGGTGTTCCACAGGGCTCTATTCTCGGGCAAATATATTGTTTTCGCTATACGTCAACGAGCTCCCACAACTTGTAAATCACTGTTCTGTCCATATGTTTGCTGACGACGTTCAACTTTTCTTGTGCTGTCCGTTGGAAAAGATAAATAGTACCATCGACTTAGTTAACCAAGACCTAGAAGTCATTCAGCAGTGGGCTTTTAAACACAAACTTTCACTTAACCCAGCGAAGTCTAAGGCACTATGCATCTATAAGCATTCTCTAGACACATCTACTTTTCCTTTGATAAGACTAGGACAGTCATCCGTAGAATACGTGACCAAAGCACGTAACTTAGGAATCATCTTCAATGATACCCTTACTTGGACAGATCATGTTGTAACTGCTATTGGAAAGGTTTACAATGGTCTCCGATTGCTGAGGTCTACTCAACATTCGTTGCCTGTTAAAACTAAAATGATACTAGTTAAAACCCTCTTACTACCGGTTCTACTATATGGTTGCGAAGTTTTCTGCTTTGTCGATTACAACACCAGACGCAAATTAAACGTTATTTACAACAACTTAGCAAGATACATCTTTAACAAACGCTATTTTGACCACATATCCAGCTACTCTCTGCAGATTATGGGTCTTACGTTCGATAACCTTATTAAGTTGAGAACATTGTTACTGTTGTACGATATTATGCATACCCATCATCCAGAGTATTTGTACAGCAGACTAAATTTTGCTACCTCACGAAGAACTGCTATTATATTGCAGCCTAGATTTTATTGCTTGCAGTCCGAACGCTCATTCCTTGTCCATGCTGCTCGCTTATGGAACTCATTACCCATTACACTTAGGAGAGCCACAAACACCAGCACCTTTAAAACAAATCTTTTTAAACACTTGGCCAGTGATACATAAATAATAACTTCGATACTCTTTATTTTATTTCTTTTTTATTTCTTTTCCTTATTCTCATTTTTCTTTATCACTTTTTTGTTTTCTCAATCCGCTTGTTAATTAATCAAATGTAACTTATTTTAAAAATTTTTTCTTTTGTACATTGTTAACTTTGTAAAGCTTTCACAAACCATGAGATTTATCTTACTGTGAAACTATGATGAACAATAAATATTATTATTATTATATTATTATTATCACCCAATTACTTTGATGACTCAAATTCACGAGAAATGATAAGCCTTATATTAAAAGCACGAATGCAAGGGCGTTTCGCAACGATACTGTCGAACTTTGCACGATGTGCAACCTTGATTCAACTGAGAACACGTACCACTTCGTATTTGTCCTATTTTCAAAACTTACCGCAGAATATATCTGGGAGCTGAAACCATTGATCATGCAGAATTTCTGAATATACTGAACGGCAAATGTTACTTAAAACTATACAAATTCTTAAAACATGCTCTAAATTATCGAAACTTAATTGTAAATGAATATAATTGAACTAAATCAAACCTTAAATTCAAGCTAAACCATAATTTAAATTTTGAAATTTTTTAACCTGAGAGACAACTTCAATAAGTTATTGCCCTAATTAATTTTGTAAACCAGCATTATCTTGTTTTTATAACTATTTTTTCGAGAAAATAAAATTATTTTATCTATCTATCTATCTTTCTATCTATCTATCTACATATCTATCTATCTATCTTAATAACTGACGATAAAAATCGCTAGAGGCTTTGAAGATACCTTTGTTGTGAATCACTCTCTCTCAAAGAATCTTTTCTTTCTTTTTTACCCCGGTACTCCTCTATGGGGCAATATAATAAGCCTTGCCATAACTAGAGGAACATCTGTTGAGTTGGTGAGAGAAAATTCTTCAGGTGGTATGTGGTGCAGCCTGAATCGAAAAGAGAAGGTACAAAAGGGATCTGCTCGTGCTGCGCACTAACGTTGATCTGGTTAAAAAGTTGGAAAACTATTTGCTAATAAATCTAAGTTCTACAAGTCTCCAAATTCATCAATTACATGCCTGTCAAACAAGGCAGCAGAAGGAAACCCCACATTTTTTTTTGGACCGAACCCGTCGGTCGTGAGCAACCTTAATCAAGTTAAAATGCGTAGCTGAAGAAGACTAGCAAAGATCCGGAATCTCTGGAGGTTCATTCACTTTTCATACAAACACTCAATTTTAATCAAAGGAAGTTGAGTATAATTTAATTTATTTCCATATTTCCACTAATCAAGAACGTAATTTTAGTTTAATTGACACGTTTTATTTTTATACTCGATGAAAAAGGTCAGTTTGGAATATTTGAAACTGGATAATATTGTGAACAGGACAATTTACAGAAACGCACAAAGGAGCAGCGAAAAACTACCTCCGAGAAAAGAAAATGGATCAAACTCTTTCGCAAAGGATTAAAGCAAAAGCTGTTTTTAAAAAGAAATTTTTATTTTCTGAGACAATTATCCAGGCCTCGTATGTAGATGATTTGTTCATTTGATTGAATTTTGAATAGTGCATTGCAAATGTAAAATTCTTACCTGGGATAAAAAGACTTTTGAGTGGAACTTCAGCTATGTGATTTGTTCTTCCCATCCAGTTGGGTAAAATTTTCAAGCATTCCACAGCCAGTAGTTCCATGCCATTAAAACTGGCCACAAAAAAATCCAGACATTTTCCTTTCGGGTATTCCGCTGGCAGTGTGTTCAAGTCATCCCGGTTCCATCCACGTGGAAACTTTAATTTTCCAACTCTCACATTTGTTATAAATTTTCCAGTGGAATTCTTCAAATCATCAACTCTAGCCAGAGGTTGTGTATTGGACACAGATGGATCATCAGGGAACAAGCCAATCCATTCAGGTTTGTTGCGGCAATCTGGTCCCCAGTTGATTTCCACGTAAGATTCTGCGATATATTTTCCATTTAAGGAAATTGTAAGATAAACCGGACATGCTGCGCATTCATGTAAGAAAAACAAAAAGAAACAAACAAAAAACTGCCTTGCCGTTTTAATTAGAAACGTAATTAATACAACCATGAACAGCTCCAAAAGAGATGATGAACACAAAGAGCAATGGCTTCAAAAGAGTAATTGCAGACATTCTTCGCTATTCATTTGAGTTGGTAGTTGGACAAAGAAATGATTCGTTTTTGATTTGAGTAGATCACCTTATACTGACTGTGAACTTGATATTCCGTATTATGGCGTCTCTTTAAGTCAAATAAAATCAAAACAATAATAAAATCGACATTGACGAGGAGAAGTGAAAATTTAAACTTTTATCCCGTCTAAGTGCGGCTGAGCGATAATGTCAAATGCTTGTGACAGATGCTACTGGGGTTGATTTTGTGACACGAGAGGATCGCCGAAAGTTTAGAGAAACACATTAATAGAGTCATTTCCTCATTAAGAACATATGATTTTTCGAGTACGTCTTGTGCGACTCGTCACTTCTTGATTGTCCGTCCAATCAGTGAACGAAAAGATAAATAGTTTCTGTATCACCTTTCTATGCGATGACAAAGGCATGAGTTTTTGATCTTCAAATGAATGGCAAAGGCTTTGGAATTTTATCATCCCCTAATTGAAACGAGTAAATGCATGCGTGCAGCTAATTTGTGCGGTAACATGAAATAGGCTTACTTTTTCTTTAGCAGGCGTGTTCGAAAATGTGCGTGAATATCAAAGTTTGTAATGTGAAATCAGACCTTTCGTTATATCGCTTCGATAAATTCAAATTACGACTTGATAAAATTCCACAAATTATTGATTCAGAAATGGTTGTCGATACCAACACTACGTTTTTGCTGAGAACTAGCCGTACTGATATGCATAGTCCAAAGAACGCGATTTACCATACTAATTTTAACCTCATAAAAAGTGAAATTCCTTTTCTTTTAAAGGGAATCCTCAGGGGTCACGGCAATCTGGAAGACCAATAACAACATGGAAATCTACAGTGATATCAGAAGCTAATTCCCAGAGAAAGACGTGGCCACAGTTAAGGTATCTAGCAGCTGATCGAGAAGGATGGAGACGTTTTGTTGACGCCCTATACCCCGAGCGGGGTTACAGGACCTGATGATGATGAAAAAGTGAAATACCCATTTTTGATGGGGGCTGTCATAATCTGGGTATCGCCTTTCGCAAGGAATTTATGGCAATTCCTCAGTTATTAAATTCATTACCATGAAAAGCGCTTACTCGATTAGCCGTTCGGAACCGGCAGAAAATTGTAGGTCCCCTCTATTCCTTTACAAGACATGGTTGTGAGAAATGCGCTAGGCCCTTGGGCTCCTCGCTCTGTTGCGCTACACTATTTATTCATTTATTTATTTGTCATAACAAATACTTTCTTTAGATTTTCAAGATTGTTTCTCGCTTGCTAAGGTGGGCATTACAGTTCCGAGTGGACCTGGCCTCAACCACCATCTTTCGATAATGACTTTGATTTTGGGCGTTCTCTTTCCAGTTTTGCACTCTAAGTTGGTTGATGTCTTCTTCCAATTGATTGCCCCACATGTGCTTTCGAAAACCCCTCGAGCACGGAACCAAAGATCACTCGAAGTATTTTTCTTTCGAAACGACCAAATGTTCTTCTCATCCGCTTTCGATAAAGTCCATGCAACCGTGCCGTAAGGCAGGATTGGGATGATCAAGGTCTTATAAAGGGTTACCTTAGGTTTCTAGAGAGGCTTTCATTTATTAATTGCCTTCTTAAATCAAAGAAACAGCGATTTGCAGCCTTAAGATTTGATAATCTGAACTATTCTCATCAAGTCCATCTGCACCTGCAGTTTTATTTGATTCAAGTATGCATATGAAAAGCTTAATTTCTTTTCTAGGTCGTGAGGACGTTATTCTTGATCATCATCTAAATTAATTGGGGCATTCTGCCTGACAGCGGAATAAGTGTCTTCATCGCCATTAGGTAGTCTGCAGAAGTGGTCTTTCTCAGTAGTGACTCTATTACCTGCCTGCTGCTTTTTACAGGGTTTCGCCTCCCTGGCATGATCGTTTTACCTTTTGGTAAAACTTCCGAGCTTCATTCCTGTCATGGCATTACTCAATTTCATCAAGAACGTATATATTTGAAAAAGAAACAGAAAATCTACTCACAGCCAGCAAATGATTTTTTGGAGCTCATATTGAGAATCTCACCAAACAAAGCGCAACGGTCACACTCATCTAACTAAAATAACAAAATAGTAAATAGGGTGGCGCAACAGAGTGAGGAGCCCTTGGGCCTAGCAACAACCTCAACCTCACAACCATGCCTTCTGAGGAAATGGAAGGGACCTACAATTTTCTGCCGGTTCCGAACGGCTAATCGAGAAAGCGCTTTTCATGGCAATGAATACTAACGGAGGACTTGCCAATTCCTCGCGAAAGGCGATACCCGTGGAAAAAACATTTTTGGCTCTGATTGGATTCGAACTCGAACCTCTAGATTAACAGGCGGACATGCTATCCATCACACCACGGGTACCACAACACTCATGTAACTAATCACCAATAAGCTTAAGGGCACGTAAAAGGTAACCTCTCCCGTAAGCAAACAAAAAATAGCAAAAAAAAAAACAAACAAACAATTTGTTACAAAAATGTAACAGCACGTCCTTTTTTGTGCTGATATTTTACTTTTCTTCGACAGATTCTCAATTGTTGTCATGTTTACGACTCCTGGACGTGTTTGACTATTAATCTTTCTTGCTAGCTTTGTATGTTTTTGGCTTGGCAAAAAAAAAAGATACTCATACGCCACAGTGACTTATAATAAACAAGTAGGTTTCTGCAACAAAGCTTTGCAGTTGTATTTGTGGCCTGAGTAGTTAAGCGGTTTACCCTTCGTTACTATAAGCTTAGATCACCATTGGGTGTGTTTAGCATTAAAGTCGCTGCTAACCAGGAAGTTATGTCCTTACAAATCTCGCATGAATTCAGTATTCAGTGCTATACCGCTGTTTCGTTTCTAGTCCTATATCGCTTTGAATTTAATGACTCCTGCTATCTTAGAGTTCTATTTCAGGAATTATCATATCAGACAAGAGTTCCGACTCTGAAGCTAAACTGTGAAACCTAGAAACAACATCACCGTAGTTTGTTTCCGAACAAAACAAAGACCGGAAACTCAGGTACGGCATCATCTCACCCTATTTACCCCAGTCAAATGTAATCACCGTTCGAGTCCCAGGTCCTTATTGCGAGTGTCGTCTAACATTCGATGCGACAAGGATCGAAAGCTTCGATAAATTTTTCTTTTGGTATTGTGTATCTCTATCGACAAGGATTTCTGTTACTGTGAATAATGAAAGTAGTCATTGTGAATAAATCCTATAATTTGACATTTGAGTTAGTTTCAGTTATAGTCGAACGCAAAAATACAGACGATAAAGACCGAATTCAAAATTGAAAGTATCAAACAATAAAAATACGCAATACCGAATTTCATTTTCGACGTTCGACTGTCGATAACCGTCGTTTATCGACAGCCAAACGACACTCGCAATAAGGGCCCCAGCCTTAAGATTTGAAACCCTGAACTACATAATATATCATCGTGTCATCTTGACCCCTATCACAAGGCCCGTCGTAACAATGTAGGACTACGAATGCCAAAAAGGAAACATCATGGAAGCTCTTGTATTGAATGTTTTGCTACTAAATTTGTCTATGTTGCTAAAATTATTACCAGATTCTTAATTATCTGTTTGAAAACATTCATTACAAAGGTGCTTTAGTCCTATCTATATGGCATTCGTAATCGTAGTCCGACATTGTTAAGATATGCCTTGTGATAAGGGTGCTTATGCTTATTTACCCGAACCCCTCCATGAAACAGAGAATCATCACCATACAAGCCATATGGCAGAGTCTAACCTTCCCTCGCCGGAAGCATTGTATATAGAAATTATAGTTTTATTATGAAGGCTTTTGGACTGGTGGCTAACCTATTTTCTCCGATCCAATTTAGCAGTCTCCGTTCCAAGCTATTGATTTCACCATTGTGTGTAGAAAAGCGAATGCTGCGCCACCATGTTCCTCCGGTCCATAACATTGTTAAATCGCGTTTTGAACCTTCTATAGTTTCTACTATATACAATGCCAGAAGACACTTCGACAGAATCTACCAGACCTACCTATTGCACTGGAATTATTAAATGAATTATAAATACACATGGACAAAACTGTATGAAGCCTTTTTAAAAGAAACATTGAAATAAAAATAACTTCAATAAAAATATTGTACATAGAAACTATAGTAAATAAAAACGCTATTTAACAATCTTAAAGACCGGTGACGCAGTAATTACTTTTCTATATACAATGGTGAAACCAATAGCTTGGAACGGAGACTGCCAGGTTGGACCTGAGACAATAGGTTCGCCACCTCTCCAAAAGTCTACACAATCCTACTATAGTCATAAAACTAAATGTTTGCTGTTTCTTTAGTTCTCCTGCGATCCGGCGGGCTTACTTCAGCCGTAGATAAAATAAAAAGAGTCCTCATACATTTAGATACTTGAAAAACAAATAATATGAGTAGTTTATTAAATTATTTACCGATATTTATTCTTTTCGTGAAACAACAGCTTAAGTTTAAAAAAAGTTAAATAGAACAACTAAGTACAAACATTTTTTTCTTAAACTCAAAACACATACAAATTATATACATGAAAAAAACATTAAAGTAGTAGATATTTACAATGTTCGATATCTAAATACATGTAAATGATGATTAAAGGCTGTGATGTTATTTTTTATTTTTTGTATAGTAATCGTAATGTAGGTTCTTAAATATAAAAAAATTGTAGTTTTCTTTTCTGACGGAATGTATTAATTTTTAATTATTGTTTTTTTTTTTGTTTAACAGGTACTAAATACTAAGTGATGTTGAGTGTTTGCCATTCAGTTGAGGTAGAATAGGATTTTTATTTGTGTGTATATAAATATAATTTTTATTTTTTAGCAAAATTCAACGACAACAAAGTAAACAGAGGAAAGCACGGTTTCAAAGAATTCTATGTTATCAACAAATAAATTATAATTAATTATAGATAAACTTAACCTTAAATATAATTCAATAAATAATTTAAAAACAGTCTTGTAGTTGCATTTGTGTATGGTTGCATTTTTTTGTTTTGTTTTTCTCTTGATAAAAAGGATAAACAATTAGTATTAGTTACATTTTATAGAGCCTGCTTTTGGAATGATCTGCAATCGAAGGTAACATAAAAAAATAACTTAAATTTTACTTCCGCAAAGTGTCAGATTTTATACTTTGTTTGTTTTAACTGGGCTTAAATGTTTTTTGGTTTAATATACAAAACTTTACATATATACAATTTTTCTCTTACAAAATTATTTATGTACAATGAAATCGAAAATTGTACATGTTGTACTTTTAAAGGCAGTTTAATCTTAAAGCAGATAATAAAATAATAAAGTTGAAATCACAAATAAATATTATCCTAAATGAAAGAAAGTAAAACGTGGTGTGTAGGAAAAGTTGGAGAACGCCACACTGGATTCATTTGCTATGGGTTTGCAAACTCAGATGACTAATTAAATCAGAGAGGGAGAGAAAAAAAACGACTTACTGCATCCGGATTTTAAGTGATATAAATCATTACGCAGAGTTGTTGAAAATCGCAAGAGTTTTGTGTATGGTATAGCAAGTGCAGTAATAATTAAACTTCTGGCAGCAAAAACAAGTTTTTTTTTTATAATAGGGCTCGGCTGTATTTGTGACAATCAGTTTAACTAAGTCGTGCATTTGTGAAGGACACAATGTGCACGAAGAGCAAATATTCGATTGGCTTCAAATGACTTGTTAACTGTCACAATCGGTAGGTGCAGGTTACTTTCGAAAATACCTGGTTTTCAAAAATACATAAAATAAAATGAGCTTCGTCAAAAAAAAAAGTGCAAAATGTGAGCAAAACCTGGACAAAATTGAGTCAAAAATAATTTTTAGTATGAAACTCATACTCATTCTAATAAAAACATAATTTAACTAAATGGAAAATGATTGGTAATGAAAAATTGAATACTCCAAGTAATGGAAAGGTCGAATTTAGCTTCGACACAAAAGTCTCTTATTTCGACCAAAAATGACTACGTCTATTGACTTTTGATTTTTTTTATGCAGAGATTGTGACTGCGACTGGAGAAGCTCTCACAAGGAGTGGGTCTTTTTGGGAGTTTCTTGATGTGTTGTTTGCTTGTCACAAGTTGCCTTTCTACTTTCTTTTATTGTTGCTTTTTGGTAGTAACTTCTCCGTATACTTTTCGCTGCACAGCAAAAAGAATACTTCTACCATCCATCCAGTGTGACAGTTCTCAACTTGAGATTCTGTTCTTCGTAAAGAAAAAATTTCTTAAGTTAAGCCAATAGCTTGCCTACTTTCAGCTTACTTGCTGTGTTAAAAGATTAACGAGTTCGGTTCGATCCATGTTGATTAGAGTTTGCATGTCAACGCCTAACGCTGTTGCCACCGTTTCAATATCTAGTCCAAACGACGTCAATAGTTCCAAGAATCGCATTTCCTCTCCTGTAGCAGGATTCGTTAGAGTCGGACAGGAATGGTTGCATTGCGGCCAACTGCATCGCTCCAAATACCTCAGACCACATTTTTGCTTCGGTCCGTCTTCATTTGACTTTTGAATTTTCACAACTGGAACTGCTGGTTGTTCCTTTTGAACTTGTTGCTTCCTTCTATGTTTCTTATTGCCGTTATTTTTTTTATGTGAATTACGATGTCCCAAGCCGTCCTTTTCATTCCGTCTTCGGTTTTTGTGCAAACGATTTGCATGAGTTTCGTTCTCCGGAGTAATTCCAAATCGATTTGGGTTCGCTGTGGATGATTTAACTCGACGGGGGCCGTTATTTTTGTTTTGATTGTTGCGTCGTCTCTGTTTGTTGTGTCGACGGCGCTGCTCACGTTCTTCCTTGGTCAGCCGATGATTTCTCTCCGATTTGTCTTGCTTCTCTGGATGCTTATGTCTTTGGTTGTGTTTTCGTTTTTTTTCCGCTGGTAGAATGCTTGTTTCTGTAGCCCGCTTAAGTTTGTTAATCCGTTTTCGGCGAGTTGATTGCTCCCAACATCGAAGAGCTTTCGGAAGGGACACATCATCTATTTTTATATTGACCCAATCGCGTTTGGAAAGAACTGCATGACCAATACAAGAGGGAGCGAACACAGCTGAAACATTTTCCAAAGAGGCTCGTAAGGCTCCACCCATTTCGTGGATGTAGTTCCACTGTTGGGGAGTAACTGGTGCTCCAACATTATCAGCTCTCATTTGTGCTTCATCAAAAAGCCATTGAAACACGAAGAGAGGAGCTAAAAACAAAAGCAGACCATCATTAGAGGTGTTTTATATGAGACTAAAATGTCTAAGCTTACATTCCAAAGTTGGATACAGTCGATAGCCGAAATAACACCTCCATGGCTCTTCATTGTGTTGTCTTACGCACGATTCTGGTAACTGTCCCTCCCACAATTTCCAGCCCTGTCGCACAGCTTCACTTGAGCCAACTGCAGCCGGAGCAAACGGTTCTCTGTCAAGAAACCATCCAGAATCGCTGACTCCTCGAACCAATACATTTAAGTTTTTCTCATGGTGGAGAAAGTGATTGATTCGATCCAAGTTCAACATAACGCCTAATCCTCCAGCAGATGAGCCCACCAATAGAAGCTCAGAAACCGATCCTCTTCCCAAACCCAAAGGAATAAGATCAGCTATAACTTGGCGTATGATTAACGAGCCCATAAATCGCCAACTATCTCCATCATCTGCATGGGCTTTAGTTCCAGACCATGAATCACTGCTGCAATAAGGAACCAGTACATGATTTGCATTGTGCCAGTAAGGATTCTCATCTGGGATTCCCGATAGAATGCCACCAGCTGCAAAATGAAAAGAAAATCATTAGTTAGTATCTAATTCAATAAGCAGATTTGACTAACTTACCATTTCTAAACTCTGGCCATTGGTAGGATGTCATTAGATGTCTTAACTTCATCCATCTAGCTTTGCATGATTTCGTATCATAACAATGCCAACCACCTTCCAAGAACACAACCCATTTTTTCGAACCGGCTGACTTCCGGAGATAGAATCCCGCTTGAGAACCATCATTGCATGTGACCGTACGATTTGAGAGAAATACCTTTTTCAATGACCGGTTGTGGTCACTGCTAATAAGAGCTTCGTCAATTTGCCGCACAATGGTATTTGTTCCTATGAGCAATCGATGTTTCGTTGAATTTGTGGTTGTTGTATTCGATGCGGTGGCCATTGCTCGGCTGTCCACATGGTTTGAGCAGCAAATTATAACAGAAAATATTAAATACACGCATGCCGTTGTGGACGAGAAAGTTTTCGTCTGAAAAATTAAGAGACAAACGGTTTGGTTTAATAAATGATTAGAATTTATCCAAGTAAATTTTTAATTGTTTGAACTGTCTGCCATTTCGATGAACTTTTGTTACGATTTGATTGCATATGCATGTGCATCAACTTTATCAGGAAATTTAAAGAATTAAGAGAATCAAAAGAACTTTACTAACTCGAATCTCCTAATAAAGTTCGTGGTAATTGAGTAAGTCGTTCCATGTGAAATGTTCTATCAATAAAAACACTTCAATAAAAAATCTAAAGGATCGAAAGATCTGCAGATATTTTCAACAATTTCGAGCAGACGCACGGAAGGGAACAAATATGGAAACGTTAATGTATGCCTTTCAATAGCGGGGCATTTTTTTTTTTGCACGGCTTTACGCAGCCAAGTGACTTATCGACAGCAGGTTTTCTAGCGTACTAGAAGTAGTGAAATAATTGACAAGCCTAGCCTACAGAACAAAGAAAATATTTTTTTTACAAACAATAACAACAAAACCCAGTAAAAATAGAAAAACAAATTCTAAAGCTTATTGCTTATTATTTGAGTTTTCGTTTTAATTTAAAATGTTCTTGGCCACAATAAAAAAAAGGAATACACAAAATTGAAAACGGATATGTTCGTCGAGTAGGTCAAATCAATATTTCATGTTTGAAATTAAAATGCAACTGGTATGGACTTTTCCAAGCCAGCCAACAGGCAGCTTAAGTAGCCATGAAATTGATAGCTTATCAATTCACTTAACATGAAGCCAAAGAAAAAAAGACTGCTCTAAACGACTGCTCAGAGAAGCGGTTCAATTATATCTTCGTTAGCGACATCTTGAAAGTAAACAACAGCAATAAGTTCAGCTTTGGGGCTTTATTATAAGCCGGCTCCATATTCTCGAATACGTTTGATTGGCTCGAATTTAAAAGTGTGAACTCTCCATCATACGAACTGTCGAACAGGATCGTTGAATATCAAAAAATTTTGATACTTCGGTGGTATCCATACCATATTTTCTTGTCAAACTGAAGGAAATTTCCTTTAGTAAAATTTTTCAACCTGTGCACATCCAAAGTAGAACAAAAAATAAATAAACAAACATGGACAAAAACAAAAGAAAGATTTTGAAATTTATCCAACAAATACAATCACGGATCTATTAGGTTCTGGTGGGCTTTCGGTAGGTAGGAAGACCGATTGCGACGTCTACACTAATTCGGTATTACCGATCTGCATGGTGTGACGATTGGTGCTGTTTGGCATAGCGTGGACAATATGTTAACTGATTATTTAGCAACTAAATGAATATAGCTGCTTGTCAATGTAGATGGTTTTTTAAACTTCAAAAGTATATGCACGTTCGCAGTTTTAACTGTCCTTTATTAGTTGAAAACAACTAAAGAACTTGAAAGATTCAACGTAAAAATACACACCATGAAAACAAATAACGAATGAGAACCGCGATTGTGGTCACGTTCATATACCATGTTTTGTTTTGACTATCAGCAATCGGATCCATTTCAATCGGTTTGAATACGGGTCGAATTTCGGCAAGTAAGAAGGGCGATCAGGAAGTCCACACCAGAGATCAAAATGAGTATGTTCAAATCAGTTCAAACACATCCAAAATTTCTCAACGATCGCTCAGATTTGATCATTTTCCACCCCCAAGCAAATAGCTCGCAAGCATATTTACTCACAAGAAAAAATGCTTCTGAACCAACTAAATCAGTAAGGATACTCACAAGTCATTTTTTCTGTATTGCACTCACAAGCAAATGACTTGCAAGCAGATTGACTTGTTTGAACTTACTTGAATTTATTCAAATACTCATGAGAACGCAAAATATTCACAAGCAGGCAGTGTATTCACAAGCAGGTAGCGTGCTTACAAGCAGGCAGTGTGTCTATAAGCAGGCAGTGTATTCATCGGAAAGCAATGCGTTGAACATTTATACCTAAACAAAAAAAGGCATATAAAGGCATAAACTACCCTTTTTGGTATGATCACATTGCTTGCTTATGAATACACTGCTTATTCACAAGCACACTGCTTATTTACGATCAAATGGCTTGTGATCACTTTTACTCACAAGCAATTCGCTCACAAGCAGTATAACTTAATGTTATTCGAAATCATTTTGACTTGCAAGCAAGTCTACTTGTTTGGTTCATTTGAAAATAGGGGTTGTTCAGAGTTGCTTGGTTCACAAATAAGATTGTTCAAATTTACTTGCTTGTGGGTTGACTCAGTTTGTTCAAACTCGTTTTTTTCAAGTAAATACTCATTGTTAACCGCTTTTGCTCGAAACACCTTCAAATTTTTTCTGAGGTGAAATCAAATATAGCGTCTTATTTGAATTAATGACTTGAGTTTTATTAGTTGCAACACAAAATATAAAAAAACGTTCACTTTTTTGTTTTGACCAAAACGACAACCAACTATGACAAAAAAATGGCCATGACGGTGTTTGGCCGAGGGTTGTCGGACGAAATTAGCTTGTGGGCAAAATGGCACAACCTTGTTGCAAGTGAGCCTCTGATTCTACTTATCAGCTTATTAGATGCTACCCAATACGTATCAAACGATATTCAAAATGTGGAAAGTCCGTTCGATGGAAAGGTAATTTTCTGAAGGTGGTCACTCCATTAAATAACAAATATATAAATAGGGTGGCGCAACAGAGCGAGGAGCCCCAGGGCCCAGCGCGTTTTTCACAACCAAGCCTTGTGAGGGAATGGAGGGCACATACAATTTTCTGCCCGTTCCGAACGGCTAATCGAGAAAGCGCTTTTCATGGCAATGAATCCACTAGCTAGACTTGCCAATTCCTCGCGAAAGGAAAAACATTTCTGCCTCTTTTGGAATTCGAATCTCGAACCTCTGGGTTAACAGACAGACATGCTAACCGTCACCCCACTGATCGCTCCATTATTCAAGTTATTTCTTAGCTTAAGCTTTGGTTTCTTAAGATAACGGCGGCGTCCTTAATATTACGGCTGCTATATGACGGCCGTTTTCACTGTGCCGTCACGTGGAAAGTTCCACGGCCGTGTTAACGCAACTTCACTCATCTTTTTTTTTCTCTTTTAGTCAAACGAAACGATAATGTATTCACGAAAAATAATGGACAGCCTTGATTAAGTTCTGAAAACTTGGAGGAAGAACTATCACGAGAAGCGGAAAAAAGTCGGGAGACTGAATATGAATTATTCAAAAAACACAATGCATGCATTTGGGATTTTAGTAATTTATGGGAATTTCGTTGATGTCGCTGCTTCGGTTGGGTTTAAAACTCATTTTGCTGTAAAAAAGACAAAAACGTTCACCGTTCGATAAATAACGTTCATTTAACCATCCAACAACGACAGGACAGCCGTCATGAAAATGTAAGCACCGCTTTTTGACGTTACGGTGTCAAACACCGCTCTATAGTTGCGCCATTTTGTTTACATAGATAACGTCATATATGACGGCCGCCAAATTATGGCCCCACTATTCTAGGAAACAAAAGCTTTACTATTTCTACATAGCCTACTCCCACCGGGACAAAAACGCAAAAATTCCAAGAACCTAACAAGTTTTCCCATAAATTTCTCTTAAACGAAATGTTTTCATAAACGAGATGTTTTCAAGTCGTTTTTGATAAAACCCATAGTAAAACTAGTGGTGGTTGTACAGGATAGAGACTATTTTGTGTGCTGAATTCGTTCAACCAAAACAGCTGCCCTGCCACTTCAAGCACATGGATTTTAAGTAATTAATGATATAAATTTATTTGTGTTCGACTCAATTTCTATATTTTGCAATAAATAAGTGTAACAAAGCTAATAAAAGTGATTTAAAAAAAAGAGTGCAAAAGTGATCGAGACGTCAAACAAAAACTATTAGCTCGTTTTTGTAAACGAATCACGTTTTTGCCTTGGTGGGAATAGGATATAAGAGAAGAGAACGCGGTTCGGAAGTTCAGATAAAAGTTATCTGTGTTTTTCAGAAATCAGAATCATACCGTGCCCTTTAGCGGA
Organism: Melanostoma scalare; assembly: GCA_949752695.1. Taxonomy (NCBI): domain Eukaryota; kingdom Metazoa; phylum Arthropoda; class Insecta; order Diptera; family Syrphidae; genus Melanostoma; species Melanostoma scalare. Next base: position 150,959,615 of record OX456984.1, on the reverse strand, counting down.
CGGAAAAGAACATAATTGGCAAATTCGAAATTGTATAACTTCGAAATTAAAGAACTTGACGCCCACGCCCACACAGTATGTGAACAAGAAAACTGGATAATGATTAAAAGGAGAACAGAAATGTTGTATGGGAGCTAATGTCAACTTCTATCGATTCTGTAAGTTGTTTTTGTTATTTCTAGGTGAACTGCAATTGATGTGTTCACGAGCAAATTATTTCTGACAATGAAACGCCGAATACTGTTCGTGTTTTATTTGATAGCCTCAACGAAATTGATAGCCTTTTACCTAGACACATACATAACTGACAAGTTTGTTTTATATTACATTTGTCGTATGCGACAGATATTTTGATTACCAGAACAGTCAAAACTCCATTCCTTGTAGGAAGAAACCCAAAAATATTATTGGAGCGGTTCGAGAGAAAGAAGTTTGTTAAGCACTAAACTACAAAAAAAGGAAATAAGTCCAATTCTATATTGCAGGCTACACATACGACGCACTTTCATTAGGTTTGCTAGTTGAAACTCTAGGTTTGAAGTATTGTCCCCACCATGCGTTTTTTGAAAAACCTCAACTCGCCTTAAATGTAAAACCGAGGGGTTTTTTGAGCCTTAGGTTTGCCTTTTACTCGCCCTAAAATTCCTTTATGTTTTAGTTCAGCTATCAAATGGCATACATTTTTCTTCATTTGACAGGGATGTGTAGTGATTCCGTAATTTAGAGTTTTTTAAGACCGAAATCTCAGGTTTTTTTTTGACAACTAAAAGTCTTGGTGAACCCTCGGCAAAGGTCAACGAACGAAATTTTGTTAAAAGTAGGGAATAAACCATAAACCGAACGAGATACATAACTGCCAATAATGTTAGTGTCACTGTCAACTAATCGTGAACGTTAGAGGTGTAACAAATTTACTTAGTCCAAAATAAAAAAAAACCCTTGTATCCCACTATTAAACTGATACAAACTGATTAAAGGAATACAAAGTAACAATTTCATTAAAACTCTGCTAACGCTAACGTATTTAGGTAGAATAACACTTTTCAATCGCAATATCTCTTCCGGGAATAAATACCGAGGTGCACGGAAGTAATGCATTTCAAAATGTTTCACTTTAGAATGTAACGAATTAAAGCGTGAACTAACAAGTCCGCCGCTATTAAATGCAAAAAAAAAACTTGACTGCAACAACATCGGAACATTTAACTTCCATAGATAGCCCGATACCTAAATTTTTTCTATTATTATTGTTATTGCGCTCTAAGAAGTGGCTTCAAGAAAGAAGAAAAAAATATAAAAGACTTAAAGACTTTGCCGCTGGTAACTAACAATCCGCAATTACACACAAAATTAGAGAACACAGAAGAGCCGCGCAAGCACCGCCACCAGGCGCTATGAAGGGAATCTAATAGCAGCGAAAAAAAAATTACCTCATCGTAGGTATACATATATCGAGGTATCAATTGGGATCAAGAGATGTGTTTGGAACAAACAAGCCCACATGCCTACTGACGGCCGACGCGCGGTGTGCGCGCACGTTTACAAGAGAAAATGTACCGCCGCGCGACAGACATTAATACAATAATTCTAAATGCCATTGCTTTGATTTGGTCTCGATGCCGACAACACCACTATCCAAAGATTGCTGCTGCTAAAGCACCGTGTCATTATATTGGCATCACCAACTCTTCACTCTCTCTCTATATACCACAGCTTCGATGTCTTTTATGTTAAATGGAACCAGCTGAACGAGGTTCCCGATTGTCCCCTCTCATACATTTTCTTTAACTGCCTCTGCCACCTTTGCTCAACAATCCTGCGGATGCTTGAGAGCAAATCTCGCTTAATTGTATCAATTAATTAATACGGTGCCACATAAAACTGTTCACTTAGTGTCATTTGCCGAAGAGATCACGAGAAGATCGATCTCACTAGTCGCTACAAATGATCGTCGGATCTCCGCGCATACCGACAAACAACATCGGTGTGGTGCGGTGAAGGCAAAGTGGGCGGTGTGCGGCAATGCGGCAGCCATACGACACGCACGCGTATTTCTGCTGCTGCTGCTGTTGTTGTTCTTTTTCTTCTCTCTTCCATGAATGAATCTGCATTTTCCCATAATTCCAATTCCACAAGCACAGCTGATAAACGATCATGATGCATGCCTCACAATTGCATTTTAAATGGCCTGCATCCGCTGTTTGATGGCAGCGCGACGGCGACGGCGACGGCCGCGCGGATCGCGGAGTTTCGTGGCGGCATTGGCGGGGCAATAACAAAGTAGATTGCGCATTGTTATTATGTTAAATTGTAATTAATATTTTTTTTTCTCATATTACGCATGGTAACTATGAGTAAATCTGTGTGTCGGTGTTGCCCCATACCACGGTATCTCTGTGTGTAAAATGATGTTATTTACTTTTTTTTTTTAAGTTTTTGTACCTCAAGTCTTAAACGAACGTAAACACACTGTTTTGGCGGAAACTCTTTGATCAGAATGCGAGCAAGGAGCTCCGAGATAAGATCAAAGGGATTTGCCGACAGAAAAACAGATACAGAAACCTGAACATAACATTACACACACACACACACTTAGATGTAGAAGAGAAACAACAATAATAATAATAAAAACAGGAACAACAGCAACCAGATCACAACAAACACCGACAACCACCATCAATACAATAACGATGACGATTATTTGTACGATGATTATGATGAAGAGGATGATGGCGCGGCGGCAACGCAATGACATGGCATGGCAGAGAGCATGGAGCAATACTCATGCATGAGCATGAGCATTACTATTACGCACACAAAGACGCAAAATAAAAATAAGAAAGAACTTGGCAAAGAGAGCGAGAAACGTCCTCGACCCGGTGAGGTGGTTCGTGGTTATTGTTGCAACTCATGCATGATCGTTGATCGCGTTGGATGGTCGGTCATACGATTGCAATGAGAACAAGCAAAAGAGATTGGTTGCAGCTGGAGAAGAAGATGCTTTTCTCTTGATTTGTTTTGTTTAAGACCTTGCGACTTGCGATTTACGATGGGTCGAACGAAATGCACTTTGATTACTAAAACAAGTAGTGCAACACATCACAATTAATTACACCTCTGAGTTCATACAGACATGGCCTTGTGGGATGTTGCACAACTAAGTTCAATCGGATATTGGAAGACAAATCGCTTTAACATTTTGAAGAGATTTCGGAGGACTCGCAGTAGGAAGAAGCTTAGCTTCTTGACTTGCATTTGAATTACAGCTCACAGGAACTGTACCGAGTTTGCAATTCAATCCATGTCTTCATAAAATCGTATTCCAACTCAATTTAAACTCAAACAGGAGTTAGGTAAAGCAAGATTTTATTGGAGCCGGGGCTCTAAGAGGAAGCACTATTAATGCCTGTCGCAGAGCAGCGACAATGAAAGATATAAGAGGTTATCTCTGTTTTCATAAATTACTGGCCACGAAAATGACATGCTAAGCTGGATAAAGGTATTCACGTGATGGGATATCCCGCTGACAGTAAAATTCTGCTCGGAGCATGGCGAAGTCCTGCAAAGCAAAAGCCTCGCGATTAGCAATGTCTTTAAGTTTCAGGACATCCAGGATCTGCTCTAGAGAAAAAACAATACAAAATCATTTAGGTTTTAAGTTTTGATAGCAGCTTTTCTCGCATCCAGTTCAGCACTCTACAAAAAATTGAGCGAATTTTTTCTGAAGTACGAACTCTGGCATTGCACTTTAAAAAAAAAAAACCCGATTAACGCTGTGTCTCCACTTGCTTTTAATTCATAGCAGAAAGCAGGAATATGACAGACACAAGAAAGCAGAGCAACTGCCAAATTTAGTCTTGTGGGCATTTTGTTGCATACTTTTTTATACCAATCACAACAACGAAGTAACAAAATGGTGGAAAAAAGATGACAATTCCCTCTGCTTCAATAGCTGCGATAGATATCCTATGCGATAAAAGTTTTCTATCTATCGCAGGCTATGAAGATAAAGCTGCTATAATGGTCTCCACTTGCGATATTCAAAGGCTGCTGTAATAGCTGCGATTAGATTTAAAGCATGTGGAGACCAGGGGTAAGGAATCGACAAATTGTTCTTCCCTATTCAAAGCAAAAGTCTAACTATGAGAAAAACAATATCCTTCTGCTTAATGATGACGATTTCCATACAACTTGATCTCAGGCGCACTCTTTTTGAGTACCAATTAAGAGTGTAATCTAATCGTTTTATACTTCCTTAGCTCAGAGTTGTTTTATGTGTAACACAATACCAAGATCAAATAGGTACCCGCCGCAAATTAAACCCGCCGCGCCGCCACCGTTCTGCAATCGCTGTCCCAACATACCATGAACGTCTAGCTGTTACAGACAGTCGGTCTATAATGATATTTCATTCAAAATATTAAGTAGCTATACACAATCATACTGATAATGATTAATGGTTACTGATAAAACCTTTAATCCAAAAGAGCCCCGATCGTACACACATATACAAACGCACACAGTCCTCGCTTTAAGCACGTGCGCGTTTCACTACAAAACAGCTAATCATCCATCAATCGCCGACTACCGTTGATAGACGTGTCAATCGTAAAGCGTTGACATTTGTGACTGAACCTGTCGATGATGACCGATTTGAACACAAGTGACAAACAAACTTATGACAGATGAACAGAACAAATGGTGACCAAGTAAATGACGTTCACATGACGCACGTACTAACACTCTACCGCTCGTAATTGATCCTCATTCCTCACCGTCTTCGTCGTACATCGTCGTCATCGTCATCATCTTCATCGTTGATCGTCGATGACGAAGACGAGTACGAGTTGCGCCCATCACGATGATGTTATTTACTTGGGGATGGTAGAGACGTAGTTAAGAGTCGAGTCTCGCGTCTTTGTAAATCGTGATCTATACGGCCGGTGCGGTGTGGCGCGCGGCACCTGACAGCGCGTCCCCGCACGTTGGGTAAACAAATATTTAAACGATTTTAAATAAAGAGGCGGCGTGGCGTACGCGCGGCAGCCTCAAAGACCTCTGAAGCGGTAATAATCATAATAATACTCTCCTGAAGATAATCATCGATTGCACACATCACGGCACAGCTACAGAATGTGTGTTTGAGTATGAGGAGATGTGTGGCGCCAGCAGATAGTCGCTTTATGACGGGACCAGTATCAAACGGAAAAGAAAACCCCACATACAAGCAGCGTAAGGAGTTACCTCCGGGGAAAGCGCCAAGTAGAAGACAAAAAAAAACAACATTTCTTAATTACCTTCCCCCTTCTGTCACCGACCCGACAGTGACTGGTATGGCGTATGGCGGTGGATTTCACGCTCGTTCGAATTGATTTAAACTGAAAACTAATATTAGGCGAGATATGATTGCTGGCTGCTGGTGCTTGCTGCCTACTGGCTTTCTTGAGCCGCGCCGCCCGTTTGATGCTTCAACAAAATGCCGCTCCGCTAAAGAACAAGTTACCCGTTTCCCTCTGACTTTTTATGTTGGACACTCTCCGCCTCTATAAACATTTGGCTTCGATTAGGTATGTTTGGCTGGCATAGAGTTACACACCATAATTTGTTATGGATTTTTCCATGTCGTTGTGTGGAAATTAAATTGTCACCTGAAATTAATTGGCAGTGTGCCGCCATTTGTACTTACTTATATTTTGCTCAGTCTGGTGTTTATGTTTTCATTTGCACCAAACTGTGTGTATAGGTACCTGGGTATAGGAATATGTGCACGTTACAGCTGTCACGTTAAAGTTAGATGATTTGTTTTTGTTTGAATATGAAAAACTTTGGAGGTGGTTTTGATTGACTTGACAGCTTTTTGGTTTAATTCACGTAGATAACGTTGAAGTCTTGCAGATTGACATTGGAATCTGGGTCGCGCAAATAGATCTTGCTGAGGTTAAGCTAGGTGTGATTCAAAATTTTAATTGGAATGCTTAAGTGTTTTGATATTTTTGTCATTATTCTCGTGTAGATTTGGGTGCCTTGATGGATTCAAACGTGTGCATCAGACTGCGAATAGTCTTCTCGGAAGGACGATTATGGCGACCGTAAAATGGCGAATTACGCGGTATGTTGTCCCAAAGTAACTTCCGTTTTGATAAAACAATTTTGTTATTTGCATGTGTTGTTGAATTCGTCCATGGAGATTTGGCAAAACAGACTGAATTAATGAAAATTGATTGGACAGGTGCAACAACAACTGTTAAAATTCGGAAGCTCTGTAGGAAGGCTCTTTCCATAATTCAAAAGATCCAGTCGTTCAAAGACACGCACATCTAATGGGTGACCCAGTTTGAATTTCTATAGGTTCGTTAGTTGAGCTTTACCCAGGGTTGAACCAGGTTTGCTTGACAAACCCAATAAGTTGACAAGAAACCTGGGTTTTCGGTTCTCGAAAAACGCTACACCAAGAAATCACCACACATCCCTGTCACTTGAAAAGAAATACATACATGCTATTTAACTGCCCTGTTTGCTATCTGAACCCGCCCCAGCAAAAACCTACAACCAAGTTAGTTGAGTGTAAGCCCAGTGCTCAAAAAATACTCAGGTCGAGTTGAGGACTTTCGAACAAAAAGTCTTTGTAGCCACCACAGGGCAACCCCAAGGTTTTAACGAACAAACCTTATTTTGGCAACCCTGTAAGCTTGACAGGTGTCAATCATGGCAAGTATCTCCAGTTCTCAAACATCTAACCACTTCGAAAGTGATCCAGGAATGCAAGAGCTCTCTGAATGCGATCGGAAGATTGAATTCCTTGAGTCTCATTTGGGTTCCGGGCCATCACGGCATAGCTGGAAATGAGATCGCCAATGAACTCGCTAGGCAGAAATCTCAGACAGTTTTCTCAGGACCTGAACCGTCGCTAGGTCTGCCAGCGTCCTCAGTGAGGGCTTCAATCAACGATTGGATCTGTGAATAGCACAACCGTAGATGCATTCCTCCATTGGATGCAAACCAAGCGTATGCTCCTCGACGTTAGTAAGAAGACTGCAACATTTTTGCTAGCTCGTAGCAGAAAAGACTGTAGAAAGCTTATTGGCGTTGCCAGCGGGCACTTCTCTTTTGCCAAGCATTTAAACGTGTTAAGCTTAAGTGATACCACACTCGGTGAATCTTGTGGAGAAGATAAGGACACCGCAGAGCACTTCCTCTGTGAATTTCCTGCTTTTTCCCGCATGAGGTTACAGATACTCGGCGCAGACATGGTGAGAGTTGGTAACTTAGGCTCCTTATCATGGCAGCGTCTTTTGGCTTTTCTCCGAACATCTGGAAAGCTATAACAAATAGAAGGTAGCTATCTGGTAGTACAATAGACCGGTATTTAGGTCTGAGTGCTCCAGCTGGTATTTTAAAAACCTCCAACAAAAAAAACAAAAAGAAGTGTCTCCAGTACCAAAATACGAGTAAGTTCTAATCTACTCTTTTATCCAGGATCTCAGAAACTGAATATTTGAGAAAGTAGATACATAGAGAGGCGAAGAACTGACAGATATTGGATGTTCGAGCAACAGGACCTTGATTTTTACTTAGATACTTATATCTAGGTGGGCATTACAGTTCGGGGTGAACCTGGGCCTCAACCAATATCCTTCTGTAACGACTTCGATTTCGGGCGAGCTTTCTCCCGTTTTGCACGCAAAGTCGGTTGAGGTCTTCATCCACTTGATTGCGCCACCTAAGATGAGGTCTTTCCCTTCCACGATTTCCCTGCATAAAAGCATAAAACTGTAGATCCCTTGAAATGCGTTAGGCCCTTAGGCACCCCGAGCTTTACTGTGCTACCTTATTTTTATTTCAGCAAAGCCTTGAGAACAATATCTATTGAAACAGTATATATACAATTTATGTTCTACTATGGATAAAGATACTTTCAGTAGACATAGTGCTCACTCCATTTATCCTTCACGCTTCACTCTCTTGTCAAAGTCACCTTACGGACAAGTTCCATTGGGAATTTGAAGCATTCATTCAAAGCTTTCCTCTCTACTACCAGGTCTATATCGCAATTTACACACACCGATACCGTGTAGCTGCAGTCAACTATTACTTATTCCGTTTTTTAGTTGTAAAGCCACACTGACCGTACGTATGAAGTTGTCTTATTAGCTGGTGACAGCAGTCACTCCTTCTCTCTAGATTGTCTGTGGCAAGCAGGCCGGCCGTGTTTGTCGGCAAATAATTAGATGTTTGTAATGTTGTCTACCTCTTTGTGCGTTGACAAACGTATCGGTGTTTACAGTAATTTTATACAAAAAAAACAAGGAATCAGCACATCACATTAGCCGATGTAAGGCGCCCCCTGCCGTCGGCAGAAGGAAGCTATTTTCCAAAAAGAGCTAAATAAAACCAGACAAACACAACAGAAAAAAAAACTGCTCTGACAACTTCGAAAAATAAAAATAAAACACAAGAAAACCGACAACGACAACCACGGGAAGGAGGCCACAAGAGAATAAGAGATGTTCATGCACACACAATAATTATATCATGATTGGACTGACGGATGCCATGTCGGTGAAACACTTTGAGGAATCCGGTAATTTATTGATGATCGCTATGATCAAAAGAATGCAACCGGAGCGTGCGTGCCGCAAGTTACCAATCCAACGGCCGGCCGAATCAACCGTGCCACCATTCAACGAGTCGCTCGGGTATTGCTTCCTCTGCGTCTACCTCCAATCACAATGCTCATTCGTGAGCAACTTTTTTTTTTCTGCAGTTCGTTCGTACATTGGTAATGGTGTGGGTCCCATTTCTCGTTGCGTGGAAACTAAAACGGCACCAAGCCAACACAATAAACACAACACAATAATAATACAGGAACTGACCTGGTATGGGGATAGATGGTGGAGCAGGAGCAGTAAGAACGTTGAGCAGGGCACAAATGTGGAATGGAAAAATGAAATATTTTACATCCAAGGAAACTTCATTCCTGGGAGGATAAAATGACGTTTGCCAAGTTCACTATCGTAGGTTAGACATACTGTGAGGAGTTACTGATGCTGTTCATGATGATGATGATGAAGATGGGCAGCGAAAAAAACACACTGCATCATGCCAAATGTTTTTTGAGTTGACGTGTGATGATGAGAATGACGGTGATGCGCTGAATGCCGCCAACCACTACAGGAGTGAATAAGAATCGGCTGCACAAGAGTATAATACTCAACACTCTTGATGAGTGCAGTTTAAGTGAATTGAATTTGATCCTGGATGTCCATATGTCTCACGAATCACGATAAGGAAAAAATTGAGTAAATGGAATCTTTTCCGTCTCCTTCCAGGTTCGTTCGTCATTTGATTCTCCATGAGAAGTGTTTTGATTGGCTCAAAACAGATTTAAGTCATACGTCACACGGGACACTGCATTGAGTCTAGTGATAAGGTAGATTAGGTTTTAGAGGTTTGCAATAAAACTGATACCTGATGACAGTTACACGCCCGCCGCGCCGGTGGATGGCATTAACATGTATCACGCTTCAAATACTCTTCTGCGTGATGCCTTAACAATAAAACAAAAACACAAAAAGTGTGATATGAAAGAGATCCACCAAACCCAAAGCTTCCAAAAATAAGAACAAAAAGGAGAACCGAAACGGATCAATGGAAGCCGACATCATTCAAAGGTACAAATGCTCTCAAATGAGCCGAAAAGTGAGTTAACTTGGTTCGAATAGCCGCTACCGGTCGAAGCAACAGCAGCTCAGTAGCAGCCGCCACCGCAGCCACAAGGCTTTGTAGTGACCGCAGGGTAAATGAGTTAAAAAAAAAAACAATAAGAAATTGGAAAAAAGAACAAAGTTAAAATACAAAACCCGAAATCGGCATCATCATGCACCTGTTCGGTTTGGCTTCGAATTGAGGCGAAGATAATTCCCGGGCTGATTACTGCTTGCCGCTGGCTGGGCTGCTCCTTGTCTTGGCTGCTTTTCGCGGTGTTATGATGCAGCTTCCTTTAGCGGCTGACTTACATGTTGTTTTCTTTTTTTTTTCTCTTTTTTGGAATCCCAATGCAATTTTTCTTTTGCCTTTAACATGATAGTTATTTCAGTTGGTTTATTTCTTTACCGCGTGGTGAAAGAAATACTGTCTTTTTTTTTATTATTCTTGCTGCGGTGTATCCTCTTTTTGGTTTTGAAATTGAAACAGGAGTATTTCGGAAGCTGTGTGTGCAGCGTGCAGCTATATGACACATTTTTGAGTTGGCAAGCAAACATGACTTCTTTTTTTTTTTTGTTTATATGGCGGATATAGAAAGTGTTGGATGGGTGCGTATAGGACGAGTAAACATTGGTGAATGGGTCGCATGGTAAAAGAGCCATAGGATAAGAAAACTTCAATTTTTTTTTTTTTGAAATTACTACTGTTGATCAATTGAATGCGAAAGTGGTTTGACATTAAATAAATTTCGGATGTTTTGAGTGCTTACTGTTGTTTATCCCATAAGACATAAATACATCAACTATGCAACCTCATGTATCAGGATCTTGGAAACTATACTTAACTTCTTAAAGCGGAGCTATAATCCGATCTAGCTCCTTGAGCTGACTTCAGTTTTGATCGTCAGTTTTGTTAAGCCCATTGAAATTTTGGAATTCCTCTACTAGTTTAGAACACCCGTTGGGATAGAAGACTAGTAGATTTTTCAAGTAATTAACAATGGTGTGCATCAACTGTCTATCACGATTGTTGTTTGATTGTCAACCTGCGCAGTTAGTTGTTAAACATCTCCTTGTTCAATCATAGGTACATTACCAAAAACTTTTACAAAAACTTCTTCTCAGAAAACATAACGGTGACATTTTGACAAAGTGTTTACCATAGTCAGCTTACAAAAGAGACAAACATCACCAAAGAAAACTTTGCTGATCAGTTCCTTTTTTAGCCTATAAAAGCTACAATTGCAAAAGTTGTTCTTCGTTTCATTTCAGTTCTCTGTGCTTGAATTAATAACATTACCAATATTACACTACTATCACCTTACCACTGGTGGGGGGTTATCAAAACTATACACAAGTTCGTGACAGTAAATCTTTCATTGTATGTTAATATCTGCACTGTTGATTCTGATGACTTGTCTACCGGAAAAGAGAGCCTTCTTCTGTTTTGTTTTGTAACTAATGATGGGGAAAAAATATAATAACTTTGGTTACCTAGGAATGGTGTATGATTCATACTCGTTTTCATCAGCCACGGATCTTCAATTTTTTAAAGGCGGGGCAAATACTGAAAAATGCCGCCCCCACCAATTTATATTTGCTTCTACCTTTATAATCTTTATTATTCAGCTGTCAGATCTTCACTAATTGACTGACAACTGGACACAAGCCTTTCAGAAAAAAAACTTAAACCGCTGTTTTTTCTGTTTTAATCCTATATATTTACAGATATGTAGAATACATTGTATATTTTATATACAGCACAGGATAGGACTTAAAATAAAATGTTTATAATAAAGACAAAATCAAATTTACTATTGTATTTATCATTTGCAAATACAATTTTACTCTTCGAGCTCTTTGTTCAGCAAATAAATCTATGACGTTATCATAATTTAATTCGTGTATTCGATTTTCTATCGCTAAGATTGCTAGACTGGATAAGCGTTCCTGGCTCATAGATGATCGCAAATAATTCTTAATTAGTTTTAGTTTGCTAAAACTTCGCTCACAGCTTGCGGATGTAGTGGGAAGCGTAGAGTAAATTCGCAAGGCAACACAAATATGTATTTGGAAAAGCATCCTGCAAATCATGCGCATAGATCTGTTACAAGAGATAGAAACTGTTAGCTTTTTCAATGTCATCAAATAAAAGCGGAGCTTGCTCTTTAAAAACGTAGAGTTCCTGACAGAATTCAACGGTGCTCACATCTCGCTCATATTTTTTAGCCAGATCCGCTCCATACTTTTGCAGTTCTTCAATTGACATTTTCAAAATATTAGAGCCATTAAGAAAATCGAAGTTCATATTCAGCATGGTGGCACAATCAAATCTCTTTTTAATTTCTGATATGATCCGATCAAATACCATCATTATTTCTTTAGAAAAGAGTTGAACAGGTTTGAGTGTTTGTAATTCATCTTCACATATCTCATCGAAATGTTTTTTTTGTTTCGGAATTCGTTTGATTTGCAAGACATTCACTTTAAAAATCTGACACGCTCGAATAACTTTTTTTTTTCAACCTCTCTTTACGCCCATTTGCCCCCAGTTAATAGTTAGATTAATATTTATCTGTTATCAGAAAGACAAAGCGCGTATACTCTATGAATATTTGACGCGCTCGAGTATTTCAATGTGACCGTTTTTTTTTACATTTTTAAAAGTTCATACACGCACGTCGACCCACTGAAATGGAAAACTTCCATACACTTTTTTTCGTTTTAGAACGTAAACTTGACAATCCAATAAGTCCCCATGACGCTTTAGTAACTGCAAATTTAGCATCCTAGGCTCCACTACTACAATTTACGAGCGGAGAAATGATAATGGTTTTTTAGATGTAACTAGAGCAGGACTTAGCCACGGACGGACACTTATAGTTATAAATAAAACAAACTAACCTTGAAAGGCAATCGATGAGCTGTGAAAGATATAGGCCCCGATTGCGGTTGTCGATTGACTAATCGATACTCGACTTTTGTCGATTTCGATCGACATTCTTCGATTTGACGGTCGACAGCTTTCGTTCATAATTTTCTGGTCGACTGTTGCGTTAGGAAATCATTTTGTGGGAAAATGTAAGTATTTTATTGAACAAATTCATATTTTGATATAATACTCTTATTATATACTCGTATTATATCAAAATATGAGCATTTGTTCAATAAAATACTTACACTTTCCCATAAAATGATTTCCTAACGCAACAGTCGACCAGAAAATTATGAACGAAAGATGTCGATCGAAATCGACAAAAGTCGAGTATCGATTAGTCAATCGACAACCGCAATCGGGGCCATATTGATTATTATTGATATGACAACAGCACAATTAGATGATCGACAAGAAAGTACAAAAACTTATAATGATAGTAAAATGCGATCTGTCCACTTTGACTTTTGACTTCCTTTTGACTGTGCTTCCGTTCGCTCGCAACCACAGTGGCTGTTTTGAAACCGGCAAGTAGAAAAGTTGTGCACTTCTCGGTCACAACTACCGTTGCTGTTTTGAAACCGAAAAGAAGAAAAGTTGTCCACTTCTCGGTCGCAGCAACTGATGCTGCTTTGAAACCGAAAGGTAGAAAAATTGTGTACTTCTCGGTCGCAACTACCGTTGCTGTTTTGGAACCGAAAAGTAGCTAATTTTTTTTGCGCTTGCAACCCTCGTTACCTGCACAAGATATGCTGGGTCTGGTAATGAATATGTAGTGTGAAATGGTTTTGATGCTCTTTTTGTGTGATGTTTGTTTTAGGGAGCAATGATTTGTTGTAGCAGACACGAGTGATGCAGCGTGGGGGAGCGAATTTCGAACTTGTTTTTGCCGCCCCCTAAACTTGCGAACTTTGACTGTTGACAATGGCTTTCTTTTTGAAGCTATGTCAAATTAACTGTCATTTTCCCAGCCTGTTTTGCCAAATCACTTTAGAAGACAGACATAGCATTCAAACACAGGTACAAATAATAAAACTATTTTATCAAAATCGACGTTCTGTTCATGCAACGTTCCTTTTTGCATTTTGCCTAATTTTTGAGATCTATAATCGTCCTACCGAGAGGACCTTTCGCAATCTGGTAGACAGATTTGAATCCACCAGTTCAGTAAAAGATCGACCAACACACGTACTTCGACGAAACCTAAAACCTGCTGAAAACATCGCCGATGTCTGTGGGAGTGTGCGAGAGGATCCAAGGCAGTCGATTTCGTGTCACTCAGAAGAACTTAGGCTTTCGCAGACCTCAATTTGGCGAATTTTTCTTCGAGGCTTAACCTTGCAAAAATTCAACTGAACTAAGGAACTGAAAGTAAACGACCATAAACAACGACGTGCGAATAAACCACAAACCACAAAAGTTTTGAGGACATACCAACATAGCCTAGGTATGACATCATTGGTCAAATTCAGCCTGAGGTATGAACCAGAGACAAGGAAAATGAGACATTTCGGATATTCTGTTAAAAGTCCCCCAACTACACTCTACCTTGTTGTCTGACGCAAGGTAAGAAGTTTCAATAGAGATTCTGGAGATCTGCCGTTCAGAGTCTTGATGTTATTCATTCATATCATATTATAGTCTTTGAAACAAAAAGCTTTTAAGTTTGAGTTTTTGTTTTACATTGAAGTTGAATTTTTTTAATTATTCTATTCCTAAAAGAGTAGGTATTTCAATTTATTGACAGTAATTTGTTCTCAGATCTGATGGCGAAAGCTCACCTTGCTTGTATTTCCATAGCACAGAAAATCAAACCACCACCAACTTTTCGCAAAACTATCAAATCTTTTATTGTTTCATAAGAAGTCGTCAAGCAAAAAAAAATTGAGAAAGTCTCAAAATTGAACATTGGTCTCGTCGGAACAATATAAGAAAGACTTTCTGGGTTTTCTCTATACATGTGAATGTGAGTTAAACCGAAGCCTGTTATGGAATAATTTAAATTATAATATTGGCCCTTTGTCAAGTCAATTAGGCTCTTTGACTTTTGTCCAAAGTAATGATAAGCAATGAAAGAAACTTACCTACTTTTCCAAAAGACAGCGACATGCCTTCAATGCATACTCTCATCTCATTTTAAGTCCGACATTCCAAGGAATTGATCACATCGTAAATTTTACGACTTTTGTTGCATGCAGGTATAAATCTGTATACCTTTACCACACATCTGTTTGTAATAAAGAAGGGGCATGATTCTTTCACCCCTTTTGTCATTCACGCATGCAAAAGACGAGTACCAATGTGTGTCCTTCTGTCGGTGTTTTGTGTCGGCATATCGTTTCATCTTTATTATCCTTTAAGAACCCTCGACTTGATCAGCTCAAAGAAAGGAGTGATGCATCTTTTCAAAAAAAAAAAAGGTCGTTTGAAAAGCTAAAACGAACCGAACGGGGTATTAAAAATGCGGTTTCACTTGAAAGGTGTGCGCGCTGCGCACACTTGGTAGAAGATCCTTTTGCATTTTGTTGCAAGCTGATGTACAAATGCTCTGATATTTTATTTGCCAAGCAAAAATATCAAAAAGTCGTAAAAAGTTTTGCAGTGCATTTCATTTTTATTTATTCGATTTCAAAGGAACGCGGTCGGAGAAATCCAATAAAATAAAACGAGGAAACTACAAAAACCAGTGAGGGAGAGATAGGTAGGTAGAGACAGAGAGAGTTATTTAGGTACAAATACACGTGGTCTGATCACCGATTCCGATTGGACTAAATAAAGAACGGAAAGCAGCTAAAATAGCAGCAGTGCAAGAAGCATCAGTCCTTAAAACGTTAAATAAAAAAACAACAGCGAAAAACAAAACAAAACATTCAAAATAAAAATCCACTTGACTTTATTTAAATGATGTAATTTATCCTTTTGTCGGTGGCGGCACTTTGTGTTTTAATTCACCTCGTTTGTTGCCGTCCCGCAGCACCATGAGTTGGTGAAATTGCAATTTTATGTGCCCATTATACGTGCTGCCCAGCAAATGCATACACACATATACACAAACACACACTCATAAACACTAACTTACTTCAGTTTCAGCTAGTAAAGGTGGTGAAAAATACCACGAAGGTTAAGATGGACTCACCGATAGGTGGATAGGTATTTGTTTTCATACAAAAGCCGACTTCTGATGTTGTTGCACTTGTGCGGAACTGTGTCGTGTGGTTGATACGCATCTACTGGTAAATTCTTAAAGGAACAAAATCGCCGACATTGAATGTGGTTTTGAATTGGAGGACAACTTATCGAGAAGACTGATTGGGATTTTTGGGGTCTCAATAAATAAAAGAGAACTCTCCTATAACCAACAGATACCTACCTATTTTAAGTCTCCTTATTGAGAATAAAGTAGCACCCAGCTATGTAGGTAGAGTTTATTGAGTTAACTAGAAGACTTTGCTTAAACAAATCTAAAACTGCCCTTAAATTTAAGATTCCTAGGTAGTAAGAAAGATTTCTATTTCCTATTTCACATTCACACTGTTCTTAAACATTATTCCTGAGATTAACAAATGATATGCAGTTATTGGCCTCGGGGTCAGAACTTTTAATGCACTTGTCCATTAAGCCCATGGCTTAATGGTTCCCACGTCTTCAAGTTTTCGAGTCCCAAAAACATTCATTTGTTTTTCCCTGAAATTCGCAAATTGGCGGGCGTATCCCACTAGCCGACGACTATTGTAAAGCATTCACAGAATAGAAAAGACAGTCAACTGCGGCAAGGTAGTGTCATTTTGTCCATAAGCTAAATAAGAACGGGAGCCCACAACCAGGAACCCCGTCGCCATTTTTTGTCGGTTAGTTTGAAATTAATTCAAAAAAGTGAATGTGTTTTCGCTACTTTTGGGTTTGAAGCAGTTGAGAATGTTCAAAGCTTCATTCAAAACTGCAACGATAAACATAGTTAACACTACAATAAAAAAAAGTGGTCATAATGAAACTCAATTGTCGGATATCTGTACATATGTTTTAGATTTCACCACAGAAAAACTTGGGGGTGCTTCAGTCAAAAGGGTACGAGTTGAACTCAGAAAGATCAAACTTCCTTTCGCCACACATAACAAGTTTGCGACCATAAAACGGAATTTTGTGAAGGTATTGTGAGGTATACACAACCATATTAGCCCAGCTCGTCCATAAAAGCTGTGAATATTCCCTTATAGGGCCCCTACACTACGCAAACATGTTTGCACAAACGTGTGTTTGTGCAAACATAGTTTCGCCACACACTACTCAAACATGTTTGAGAGATATTAGTTGCTTGACGTTTTTCATATCAATAAGACCTACGGAGCAATGAGCGATTTCGCATGTGCTGCTTTAATTAATTACCCGATTACAATAATCTTTGCTTTTAACGCACCACAACACCGGTAAACTTTTATATAATTCGATATTCCGTCCAAAAAATTAGTTCCACTTGTTTATTCATCTTTACTCCTTGAAAATCGACACGTGTTTGAGCAAAATTCACCACACACGACTCAAACATGTTTGTGCAAACACGGAAAATTCAAAATTTTTAGAATTTGTTCAAACGGTTTGCGCAAACACTCAACATCGCTACACACTACTCAAACAGTTTGCACAAACATTTTTACAAAAACAAAATACATATGTTTGCGCAAACGGTTTGAGTAGTGTAGGGGCCCTATTACGTAGAGGGTCACTCGTTTTTCGGTTTCGAAAGTAAAGCAAACACACTTTTTGACTTTGCCATTAAGTGTAAAAATGAATATCATTAAAAAGACCGCCTCGAGAAGATTCCCAGTAAGCGACTGCTTCCCACATTTCAGGCGGTATCTTGACAACAACATGAGTAATGTTGGCTTTTAATGCGTCTACAGTTCGGGATTAGATTTAGATTTAGATTAGATTTAGATTTAGGGGGACGGGTAGAGCTTGCTCAGCTCCAGGCACTGCGGTGTCTGAATGAAACCTATTGTGCCAGCCCATGTGAGGTTTCAGGACAGTTCTTCTGCTCCTGAATTGAACCAGAAGTTAGCAGTTCGGGATTATTTACGTAGAAAATAAATCCAACGGTATCAAATTGGCCAGATCTTAAAATGTGTAAAAGCAATAAAGCCATGATTGGTCGTGATGTGTGGCTTGTTAAAACCATCACATCGGTTCCGGTGAGTTGTATGACACGGTCAACTACTCGTTCTTCGAACGCTGCCGCTGTGAAATCGATTAATACGGATCATGAGCATCACTTGGACTTGATGTAAACGATGATGCACAGGCCCTTCGTCGTTAGTAGAGCTTAAAATTTTTTGTCAAATTTCACCGATTGCTTGCGCAGTCGGTAAACTATGACGACCATAATCATCGCGTAATCCTCGAAAATTGTATCGTAAATGGGAATCATTCAATTTAATTTACGACACTTTAAATGACTGTTGAGTTTGCCACTGATATCAACTCGAAGCTACGAAATCAATGACCCTGTTTTTTAAATAAAAATAAAAGTGGTCATATGTACTCGTATCTACATACAAGGAATAGAACGCTTATGACATTGCTGGTTGCTGCATTTGTTTTATTTACATATCTTAATTCTATTTTTTTGTCATGCCCAGCCGTGTTATTATCAATCAGAGTTAACTTGATTTTTAACCTTTGCCTAAGCCACAGAGGAGACTAGAGTCAATAGCGACAAGGTAGTGCCATTTTGTTCAACCCTCGTCGACACTTTTTTGTCGGTTGGTTTGAAATTAATTTCAAAAAAATTAATTTAAAAAAATTAACGTGTTTTCGCTGTTTTTGGGTTTTAAACAGATTAGAATGTTCAAAGCTTCATTAAAAACTACCACAAGTGGCAGCACCACACTCGGATCTCAAGGATCCATTGTGCTCCCCGGGAAAACAGAGGGGTGGGGAACCCCCACTGAACCAATTCGAACCTTGAATAAATGCCAGGACGTTGCTCAATGGGAGATTAGAGATGTCGCCCAGTTCGTCGAAGAAGCATTCTCCGAGGGTTTTTTTCCAAGTGTGGGCCAAGCTAGACACTCACAGAGGAAGTGGAATGATCCTTCCTCTGCCTCCTCATCTTGGCATCCTCTATATAAGTCGTATGGGCTAATGCCCATTCTCATCATGTGGGTACCCAACGAGTTGTGGCCCGTGAGAACGCCAATCAACAGATAGAGCCGAGGTCTGTTTTTTTCTTGGAAATATCTGGAAAAAGGTTTCTGGAGATTCGGCATGTTTCTAAAGATGACCACCTGTCATTGGCAGTTTTTAGAAAATTATGTTTGATTCTGTTTTTTCCTTGCTCTAATGGTATTAGAACTGAGGTGTTCGTTTCGCTGGATTCGAATGCTGACCCGATTTTAGCCAGCTTATCCGCCATTTCATTAGCGATTATGTCGCGATGTCCTGGAACCCAGGTTAGACTTACAGTGTTTGTTTCGCTAAGTAGTCTAAGGTTACTGCGACAGCTGTCTACTAGCGTGGATCCTAAGTTCAGTTTTTCTTTTCTTTCAATGCGCTTTGTTTAGACGAAGTTTATATTGGTCGATTTGTTATATTGGTCGTATATTTACAAATCGGAGTAACAGGAAAGGAAAACAGTAGCTTTATTTTCCCTAAGTTTCAACAGTGCGTGTTCGACCAGTATAAACATCCCCATTAAATTCGATACATTTGAAACAGGGGACTCATTTCTTTTCAAAATGGCTCATGTTTTTAGCGGCGGGGACTCATATAAAATTAAAATTGCGGTAACACTCATTGCCAAAGCCAGATAAGCAAAGGCCCACTCGTTCTGAGTGCAGAGGAGTCGGGAACGCCACCGACCGTCGCCATTATTTTTTCAGTTGGCTAGAAATCAATTCATGGAAGTGAATGTATTTTTTGTTGATATTTTTCTCAGTCGAGAATGTTGAAATCTTCATATTAAAAACTACTGCAGAAAAAATATTTGCCATCGAAAAGAAAACTGTCCTCAAAAAAGTGCAAATAATGAAACTCAATTGTAGCCGGATATAGACGATAATTCAAATAAGACGCAGTTTTTGATTTGGTGTTTCAGGCTAAAGAGAGTACGAGCTTACTCTCTGTATTATTTACTTTGTGGACCTGAATCGTCTTTGAAAACAGAGTAGATTATAAATGGGTAGATAGTAAAACGTCGCCAACCAGCTAAATTTCAACAGGAACCATCATCGCCATTTTTTGTGTGTTGATATAAAATGTATTTAAAAAAGTCGAAGTTTTTTTAGAATTATAACCCTTAATAGAAACCCATGAATTCAAAGCTGCTTTATTGAAAATACTTCCCATCAAAATGAAAAAAGCAGGAAATAATGAAACTTAATTGCAGCCAGATACCGCCGTTTGGTCAAATAAGAAGCCATCTTTGATTTTCCCACATAAAAAATTGGGTGTGTTTATGATTCAACAACCGCTAGGTAGTGCCATTTCACCCACAATCCAAATTTCACCGGAAACCCTTGTCGCCTTTCGTCAGATTGTTTGAAATCTATTTAAAAAAGTAGGTGTTTTCGATGTTTCTCGGTTTGTTACAGCGAAAAACGTAGACAACTTCATTCAAAGTTGCCACAGTAAACATTATTTGCCATAAGTAAAAAGGACACTAAAAAAGATTAAATAGGTAATGAAACTTTATTGTGGCCATGAAACAAGATGTGAAAAAGAAGCAAGAAAAGGTACGAGTCAACTTTCTGTAATACCTACTCTGTGCTTTTGAGTAAGATCGAATTTTTAGGGAGAAGCCAACTCTGAGTGCCCCCTTATCTGAAAAAATAAATAAATAAATAAATAGGGTGGCGCAACAGAGCTAGGAACCTCTGGGCTTAGGGCATTTCTCACAACCATGCCTTGTGAGGGAATGGAGGGGACCTACAATTTTCTGCCGGTTCCGAACGGCTTTTTGAGAAAGCGCTTTTCATGGCAGTGAATTTACTAAAGAAGGACTTGCCAATTCCTCGCGAAAGGCGATACCCGTTTAAAATCATTTTTGCCTCTGCTGGGATTCGAACCTCGAACCTCTGGATTAGCAGGTGAACATGCTAACCATCACGCCACGCCACGGGTACCTTATCTGAAAAGCTTAGCTTTATATCCCGATTCTCCCTAGACAGCAATAAAGTCAACATCGTACCATTCATAGCGCTACTTTCCATTCAGTATACTCAAGTTATGATGTGTTTCTCAGCAGATCAGAACGTTTGGACTTGCGGTTTTTGTGGGGAATCGGGCATCGGGAATCGTTTCTGAAACCTATCCTCATTTAGAAACAACGATGACAATCTCAACTAGAATATTTTGGTGAGTAAAATCGCACAGTTTTAAGTCGACCGATGGGTTCTCTTATAAATTTAACGAGACAAAGAACAATCTTTCTTATTATTACAGTTGCACTAATTTTATTTACAAACTTGTTTTTTGATACTCGTATTTTGCCTTAAGAAAAAGAAATAATCATTTTGATATAAACAAACGACAATATACAACTTTCGATCAAAAAAATCTCGTTTTTTCGTTTGAATTTCATTTTTATTCTTTCGATTTAGGGCAGCTACTTGATAAGGATAATGAAAAGATAAATAAAATTAATAAAAATAAATCGGGTGGCGCAACAGAGCGATGAGCTCCAGGATCTAGCGAATTTCTCACAACCATGCCTTGTGAGGGCATGGAGGAGATCTACAATTTTCTTCCGGTTCCGAATGGCTAATAGAGAAGGCGCCTTTCATGGCAATGAATTTAGTATCGGAGGACTAGCTAATTCCTCGCGAAAGGTGATACCCGTGAAAAAACATTTAATGAGTAGATGCTATATTTAATACTTCGATGAAAATATAAGAAATCTTTGTTGCACTGGAGCGTTATGAAGGTTCCTTCTTTAGGTAAGCGACAATTGGAAAATTAACATGCATTCAATTGAAACTTAGAAGCACCACAAGGCTTTTAACTTTGACCGATTATTCTATTTTTTAAAGAAAAATTACGACGCATATGCAATTGACAGAAAATTTGTGTTTCTTGGACTTACCTTATTTAAAATTAGTTTTATCCTCATTATAAAATTTCTCAGAGATGTTGTTGAAGTTGACGATGACATTTTAATTATTTAAAATAACTAGATTCATAAATCCACGAGTAGGGTAGGTAGTCCCTATTTTTTTTTCCAATTTTTCGGCACTTCGTTCAAAAGAAAACCTTGATTACAAAACTCCTCATGTGTCAAATTTATGACATTTGACACAAGCACTCATTGTAAATTTCTGTATTTGTTAATTTATTCACACTTTTTTGCACTTAAAAAAAACTTTTATTATTAACGGTTATTAACTGCCACTGTTTACCAAAAAAGTAACTCTTTTGGAACTCCTATCTTTCCAGATAAGAGACGTTTATTTATTTGTTATGTTAGAAACTTCACCGATCAAGAGACGAGGCAACTGATTTCGATAACCAAGATTGTCAAACAACACAAAAATTTCAAAGTCTAGACGACCAGAGAACTCAAAACTCAACTTTACCGATTGAACGATCGTTTCGGAATGAAAGAAAAAGTCCGCTTCGACGTGTGTTTACCTCAAAAGAAGTTGTGGATACACCACCACAAACCAAAACTCGATGGATGGAACAAGCCAACATAACAGATGAGAGCGTGGCGATGGCGATGGCAATGGCAACGGCAGGCAAGGCAACTTGCAGATGATAATATATAAAATATACACAAAACACAGCACAGGATTTTCATCTTACGTCTTACCTTACATCGAACAACAGCAACCTGACCTGGCCGGTCTCGGGTCTCGGTGTGTTTTCAATGGTGTTGGTGGTAAGGAAGGTGTATCGAAATCGATGTGCGGCATCAGCAAAGCGGCATAGCAATGCGATCAAGGGTGAGAGATATAATATGTCACGCACAAACAAAAAGTGTAGACGATGATTACGATGATAATGATGAAAATGAGAAGTTTTACTTTGGCGCTTCTTTTAAACAGGCTTCACTTTTGTTTAGAATATGAATGGAAGGGAAAATGATAAACAGTTGCTTTGAGTTTTGAGAGAGTGAGTTGAGTTGAGTAATTTAATTTATATCAGAGAGAACCGAAACGACTGTTTTCAGAAAAAGAAGACGCCGAGCGCCGAGGCCGACGAAACTCGCTCGATGTCGATGTTGATTGTCGACTCGTTTGTCGATTCGAACCACAACGAAAGACGAAACACTATCACTTAAGAGAACCAGCCATCGACTTTCTCTTAAAGTAAAATCCCCCTTGTGTCGGCAAAAATGAAAGAAATAAAATGAAACCAATAATTGCTTTGCTGATTATGTAGGTGAAATGAATTGGGATGATAAGAAAGTTAATGGGATTTTCAAAGTGATTGTATCCTATGATTGAGGCGGCTGCCAGTTATGTTGAAAGAACAACTATCATTGGTTTTTGCTCTCTTCAATTCCAGACCATGTTTTTGCTGTTTTAATTAATTTGTTTCTTATCTCCACAGCTTCTTGAAAAATAACTAAAATAATAACCACGGAAAAGCTATTTACCGAATTACAGTAGATACTCCGTTTGAGCAGTAACTTTTTTCAAGGTAGCCAATTATTTTGAAATACGCTGCTGCATTGCATACAATAGCAAACATCAAAATTTTTATGGCCGCGATGCGACGCTAGGCAGCCCCGGATCTTCAATTTTTTAAAGGTGGGGCAAATACTGAAAAATGTCGCCCCCACCAATTTATATTTGCTTTTACCTTTATAATCTTTATTATTTCAGCTACCATATATTCAGATTTACTAATTGACTGACAACTGGACACAAGCCTTTCAGAAAAAATACTTAAACCGCTGTTTTTTCTGTTTTAATCCTATTTATTTACAGATATGATAGGACTTGAAATAAAAATGTTTATAATGAAGACAAAATCAAATTTACTATTGTATTTATCATTTGCTATTACAATTTTACTCTTCGAGCTTTTTGCTCAGCAAATAAATCTATGACCGTATCATAATTTAATTCGTGTGCGATTCGATTTTCTATCGCTAAGATTGCTAGACTGGATAAGCGTTCCTGGCTCATAGATGATCGCAAATAATTCTTAATTAGTTTTAGTTTGCTAAAACTTCGCTCTCAGCTTGCGGATGTAGTGGGAAGAGTAAATTCGCAAGGCAACACAAATATTTGGAAAAGCATTATGCAAATCGTGCGCATAGATCTGTTGCAAGAGATAGAAACCGTTAGCTTTTTCAATGTCATCAAATAAAAGCGGAGCTTGCTCTTTAAAAACGTAGAGTTCCTGACAGAATTCAACGGTGCTCACATCTCGCTCATATTTTTTAGCCAGATCCGCTCCATACTTTTGCAGTTCTTCAATTGACATTTTTCAAAATATTAGAGCCATTAAGAAAAGCGAAGTTCATATTCAGCATGGTGGCACAATAAAATCTCTTTTTTATTATTTCTGATATGATTCGATCAAATACCATCATTATTTCCTTAGAAAAGAGTTGAACTGGTTTGAGTGTTCTTCACATATCTCATCGAAATGTTTTTTATGTTTCGGAACTCCTTTGTTTTGCAAGATAGGGTCAACACCACTTTTTTCAGCCACTTCTCTAGCCTCATTTATCCAATACTCCATTGGATTTTGTCTCATTTTTTGTAAAGTTTTGAGCAGACCATCCATAACGGCGAGAAAACGTGAATTTTATGGAAAAATCCGGTTTAGTGGCCCGTACCACCTGGCCGGTATGAGTAACGACTTTGCCAAAAAGAACATTTTTGTAGAGCGTTCAATTTTGAGAAAAAAACATCTTTGGTTGAAGCGATCCCATGAAATGCCGCTGAGCTATAGAAATTTAAAAATAAAAAATCAGAGTTTCCGTGTATTTTCAATGGGAAATCTTCATACCTCTTGATCGAGCACTTAAAATTATTAATATTAAGGGCTCAAAGTTTCAGGGCTTATTTTTTTTTTAGTATTTTCAACAAAATTTCAAATCAAAATTTGTAAATACATAATATGTGTAGGTACATATTTTTTTATAGCATTCAGTAATAAAAAATAGAAACAACAAATAATTGTTACTTTCAAATCGTCAGACTAAGAGTACGCCCCCATATAATTGTCAGATTATCATCCTGGAGGACGAAGACATCAAGTTGATAGCTCTGTATAAAAATCTGACGCGCTCGTGTATTTCAAGGTCACGTTTTTTTTTTTACATTTTTAAAAATCAGCCATGACTTCTGGCCCCATTCAAATTGTCAGATTATTGAAACATACACTTTTTTGAGTACACTTAACATTCACTTAAAAAATCTGAAAGAAAAGTTGTCCACTTCTCGGCCGCAGCAACCGATGCTGCTTTGAAACCGAAAGGTAGAAAAATTGTGTACTTCTCGATCGCATCTAGCGTTGCTGTTTTGGAACCGAAAAGTAGCTAATTTTTTTTTGCGCTCGTTACCTGCACAAGATATGCTGGGTCTGGTAATGAATATGTAGTGTGAAATGGTTTTGATGCTCTTCTTGTGTGATTTTTGTTTTAGGGAGCAATGATTTATTGTAGCAGACACAAGTGCTGCAGCGTTCTGTGATTCCTGTGGGCGAGCGGGAGCAAATTTCGAACTTGTTTTTGCCGACCCCTAAACTTGCCGCCCGGGGCATGTGCCCCGGTCTGCCCCCCCCCCCTAGATCAGGGGCTGCGTCTAGGACAAACACTACAGTACCTATGCCAGGAACACTTGATTGGGATTATCCTTGAGCCGATATAAAATTGGTCGGTCATTAAGCAACTTTTCATTGAGAAAAAGGCCTTTAAATGAAAGTCAAAACAATCCAAATCCTGTTCGATTGTCCTATGTGCAGTCTGCCTCAAAATGAACTCAAGAAGGCTCTGCGAAAGAACTTAGTAAAAGATCAGCCTTTTCCGGGCTCTCCCCATTGATAATGACCATATAAAAGCTTTCTTTTATCTATTTGGCCACAGTATCTTTTCTGCCTGTTGTTCTAGTAGTCTTGTTTGCGGATATTGGAAGAGGAGTTGAACCGCTTTCTGGCTCTCTTACTTTGACTACTTTTTTCGGTCTTCTGAAAGGGGTATTCTGGCCTAGAAGTATAAATTGTAGTAATTTAAAAAAAAAATAATGAAACATGATTATTGTTTAAAGAAAATAAAAAAAAAAAAAAATTAAAAAAAGCCGTCGAATTTCAGGCCGGTGAAGTGGGGTCTCAAAAAAATGGTGCTTCATGGTTAACATGATTCCAACCCTTGTAGATAATGATCAAAAACAAACTAAAGAAATTCTTCATTAGTAAGGATGTCGCTATCGTACTGACCATTGCGAAAAAAAATTCACAAATTGGGCGTCGTCATAAAGAAAAAATTTTTTTTTTTGTTTCTTTTTTTACATTTTCGAATTTTCAAAAATACTTAACATAAAATTTTCTAAACTCCAAGGCAGGTATGATAGATACATACATGAATCACAAAGATCTGGCCCAAATAAGAAAGGAATTAGTTTGGTAGAACCTGAGATATCATAGCAGCCACTTTAAAAATAGTAGTTTCGAGAAAAGCGTGTTAGAACGGGATATACCAGAGTGACACTTTCTAAAAAATTAATTTTTTTGGTTGGCTTATTCGATGGTACACGTGGCGCTGAGTTTTTTTTTAAATGAATGCATAATATCTCAAGAATATTGTGTCAAGATTTCAAGTCGATCGGAGTAAAATTGACGAAGTTATGAGTATTTGAGTTTTTATTGCTCCATGTCGGCTTTTATACCTGGACGGCAGCTGCGCGGCGTGCTATTGTATTTTTCCTCCGAATAAATTCCTTCAAAAACGGGCCTGTTTCGGTCTTGTTATTTATATTTAAGGGATGGTGTATATAAGTACATATAAAAATTAGTCTGTACTCTGTACATCAGTTGACCTAAACGACCAAACTCTGCTGAGTTTTACCGAATTAACTTTAGGGTAGAGCAGGGACCTCCGGGGCCTCGCGCATTTCTCGCAACCATGTCTTCTGGGAATTTGAAGGAGGACCTACAATTTTCTGCCGATTCTAAACGCCCAATACAGAAAGCGCTTTTCATGGCAACGAAACTATCAAAAGACTTGCCAATTCCTCGAAAAAGGTGATATGCCTGGAAAAACATTTATTTTGTTTTCTCTTGGGATTCAAGCCACAAGCCTCGAACTCGTCATTCCTGGGAGTTCCCGGGAGCTCTGTTGCTTAACTCTATTCAATTTATCTTCTTCTTTATATATAAAAATGAATTGCTGTTAGTTGCGTTAGTCTGGCTAAAACTCGAGAACGGCTGAACGGATTTATCTTATCTTGGTCTTGAAATGTTCGTGGAGGTCAAGGGAATGTTTAAAAGGTTAGTAAATATAAAAAAAAGGATAGGAATATAGTAAAAGTAACAATTTTTTTTTTTCTTCACTGTAATGAATTTAAAATTAAATTAAAAAAATCCAAGCTGTTTTTTTTATGAAATGACCCCACATTGAACTTGATTTATATTCGGAAAACAAAAGGAGCTGATTTTAAGTAACACTATATACTTTGACCTTAGCAAAGAGTGCGTCTTCTAGGCCTTTGGTAGAGGTAAGGATCTCGAAGGGATATTGGGTTCTAATGAAGTGGAAATTCATTGGATGTAGACAAGAAGGAATGAGGAAAGTAATAAAGGCCCGAAAAAAATTTTGGCACAGACCCAAATAATAGTATTCTAAAACCACTAGGTGGTCTCTGTGGACATGTCACGAGCTCCCTCAACGGGACAGGAACAACAACATAAGCGGGAACTTGGAAAATATTGGACCAATTCCAAAATTTTTCAATGTTAGAGTGCTTCATTGCTCCTGAGTAATAAAGACTATATTTCCTTTCCATATTCTTTCGAGAACGGTGACATAACCAGGAACAATACAACGAGAAGTTGGTGCGGACTGGGCAGCTCCATCTACCCGTTATTTCTTTTGGGTAAAAACGATTTAGCTAAATTAACGTTTTGTTCCATAAAAACCATTATAATTCTTCTTTTGTTTTTATTATCTTGCGCAAATAAATAATTAGTTTATTATATTCATGGTTTCAACAAAGTTTACTTATATTTTTGTCGACTTTCAGCTTTCTGCAACCCATCAATGAAATATTATATGCAAAATTAAAGTAGTCTAACTATCGGTCTAGTGTTTGTTTTAAATGAAGAAATACAAATTTGACTGCTTTCATATATTTTCTCTTTAAGTGATACCAAGTTAGCAGAAAAAAAAAATTTGATCTCAAATTGATCATCTTACACAGACGGAAAAGCCATAACTATCAATTTGATAGTAAGAAAAAATGACAGTCAACTATCACCTTACGCGATTCCACCCCTGGAAAGTACTAAACCGATTTAAATTTTTTTTCACAGTTATAGGGCCCATACACTACGCATGCATGCATGCGCAATCAGAAGATTGCGCAATATTGCTTTCGCCCTACACTACTCATGCAAACTGCGCAATCTTCATTCGTGTTTTTATAGCCGTGTAGACAAGTTGTAAAGATTTCAAGCCAAAACTCCGCTGCTGCTCTTCTCTTCATTCGAATTTTATCACTTGACTGAGCAATTTTGCCCACACACCACACATGCATGCATGCGCAAACAAGAAAATATCAGAAAATTCTGATTTTGCTCATGCCGCATGCACAACCACTCAGTCAACACCATGCACCTTCAATCGGCATGAGCAATCACTTGATTGCGCATGCATGCATGTGTAGTGTATGGGCCCTATTAGAGTGCTTCATTGTCCCAGAGTAATATAGATTACATTTCATCGTCATTTTCAAACAGAAACGGGAATGGGAATTCAAAAACCACTGTACCGGTTTCAATGCGGTTTCCACTTTTGCAATGCGGTGTTATCCGCAAGTTACATAGACTATATTTTATCCCCTTATTTCTACGGGAATGGAACGGGAACTCGAACATAACCGGGAACTTGGCAAATACTGGACCGATTTCAAATATTCTGTCATCGTTAGAGTGCTTAACTGTCCCTGAGTAGCATAAACTATATTTCATCCCCATTCTCCTACTAGAATAGAAACTTGGAAACTACACTACACTTCGCACAAAAATTAAGGGAGCAGAAAAAAAATCCAAAATTTTGGGGGATTTTCAACAGGCTGTAACTTATACAAAAATGGTCGTACAGCAAAAAAAAAAAAAAAACAAATTGTAGCTCTAAGTGTCTAGTTTTCGAATATGAGTTTGAACATTTTTTTTTGAAAATATTTTTCGAGTAATCATAAGAAAACCAACGAAAAAAAAATTTTCGAAATTTTTTTGTTTTTTTTTTTTTAATCTACAGACGTGGAAAATTTTTTTTCAACTTAACCTCTATATGGACCGGATAGCTTGTTTATTCAGCCATAATTTGGTTTTTTTAAAATCTCGATACAAGCATTTCTCGCTGAGATATCGGTATTTGAATGGAAAAAGATCATTTTGTCTTTGATTACCAATATCTCAGCAACCAATGATCGCACAGAAATTTTGAGGTTGGTTTCAAAAACTTAAATAAATTCTCTACAAGGATTAGCGATCGAGTTTTTAAAAAAAATTTGTTTTTCAATCATTACATGAATTTGAAAAAGCAACCAAAAAAGGGCTTTTTGTGTTTTTTTGGAAAATCAAGCGCCCAATCAAAAATATTGCGGAAACCACTAATGTTAAGTGTGACTTTTACTGTTCAATATACCCACAAAAACCCTACGAAGTTTCAATTTAATCCAGCCAACCGTTTTTTTCCCAATTCATAGAATTTTTGAAAAAATTAAAGAAGCAAGAAATTCGAATTTAAAAAAAAAAAAAAATCGAAAATTTTAGAAAAAAAAATTCCAAAATTTTGGTAAAAAAAATTTTTTTTTAAATTTTTTTTTTCAATTGGCTAAAAACTTCAGAAAATTAAAAAAAAAAAACCCAATGCGTACCACGTGGTGGTTGCACGGCGTATTTACGCTTCTTTTGGGCTTGCGCACGTGTATGTGTGTGGTTTTATTAGAGATTGAGACCCTGTGGTTCGTCACTTCCACAGTATTTTGTGACTCTAAACTCATTCTCCGAAGATTTTGTGTGTGTGTGTGCTAATACCGCGTATTGCCACCTCTGCTCCTGATAACAACCCGCAATCTTTCAGGCATATTCGAAATGCAGTTTCGAATCATTGACTGCGGAATCCGTCGCCAAAACCATTAGCGTCGCCAAACCATTAGCGCCCGCTCTAATTCTGCTAACGTTCGTAAATTGGGATAATTCTGGCGCAATCGGCGCTTCAGGATATTCCAGACGTGCTCGATAGGGTTAAGATCAGAGCTTACCGGTGGATGCTTTAACAACGTTATGTCGTGTCTTTGGAAAAACTGACGGGTGATAATTGCTGTGGGAGGCCGGGCATTGTCTTGCATAAAAATAAAACCTCTACTTTGCTGCCGTAGGCAAGACAAAAGGTCGTAAGATCTGACTGATGTAACGCGTAGCGTTGAGATTTTCGTGGACGATTACCAAAGGAGTTCGTGAAAATCTCGAAACTCGTCCCCAAACCATCACCGACCCTCCGTTTTAAGCAGCTACTGATCGAGTGAAGTTACGTGAAAAACGCTCTCCCTGACGGCGCCAAACTCGGGGCCTTCGGTTATTTCCAAACAGGCATACCCGACATTCATCAGAAAACAATACATTGTTCCATTGCCTCACGGTCCAATGAATATGTTGACGAGCGTAAGCCAGACGGTTTCGGCGATGTATGGCTGATAACATCGGTACTCGGGCCGCACTTCTTGATCGCACTCCAGCCTCACGGAGACGATTTCGAACCGTTTGAACTGAAATGTTCCTCGGTTGTTGTTGTCGTCGTCGTTGTTGTTGTTGTTGTTGTTGTCGACGGTTCGGAAAATTTCGAGCGACAACGTTCGCAGGAACGAAAGGTTCTTGACGAACACGCCGAACGATCGCTCGGTCATCAGGATTTGTTGCGCGACGACGACCTTGGCCAGCTCGTTGTTGATAATCACCGGTTTCCAAATACCGATTGTATGCGCGAGATACGACAGATGAACTAATGTCCATACGATCCCCCACTTGTCGGTAATTGTACCCTTCTTCCACTAGAGCTACTATCTGAGCGACTTGTTGTGCGGATAAATGCCGCCTAGGCATTATGAAAAAAAATAACAAGAAAACTAAAGTTTGCAAAAACTAAGTTAATTTGCTTTCCTAAAAATTAAAAAATACGTTAGTTTTGAGAAAAACTGTTGATTGGCTCAGTTACCAAGAAAGCAGGTAAGTTTTAAGAAAAACTGTTTTTTTAGACACTGTTTAAATTCGCACAAAAAAATTATTCTCCCAATATTCGTAGAACGAATATTCGACTTGCCTTGGGGGTATCCACTTTTAATTTATCCAATTAATTTGTGACTAGGAAAATTAAAGTGCGGAAGAGGAAAATCGGTGAGAAAGTGAGTCGCTAAATTTTTTTGATTTTTGACCAATTGAAAAAAAAAAAAATTTTTACAAAAATTTTGGAATTTTTTTTTTCTAAAATTTTTGATTTTTTTTTTTTTTAAATTCGAAATTCTTGCTCCTTTAATTTTTTCAAAAATTCGATGAATTGGGGAAAAAAAACGGTTGGCTGGATTAAATTGAAACTTCGTAGGGTTTTTGTGGGTATATTGAACAGTAAAAGGCACACTTAACATTAGTGGTTTCCGCAATATTTTTGATTGGGCGCTTGATTTTCCAAAAAAACACAAAAAGCCCTTTTTTGGTTGCTTTTTCAAATTCATGTAATGATTGAAAAACAAATTTTTTTCAAAAACTCGATTGCTAATCCTTGTAGAGAATTTATTTAAGTTTTTGAAACCTCAAAATTTCTGTGCGATCATTGGTTGCTGAGATATTGGTAATCAAAGACAAAATGATCTTTTTCCATTCAAATACCGATATCTCAGCGAGAAATGCTTGTATCGAGATTTTAAAAAAACCAAATTATGGCTGAATAAACAAGCTATCCGGTCCATATAGAGGTTAAGTTGAAAAAAAATTTTCCACGTCTGTAGATTAAAAAAAAAAAAACAAAAAAATTTCGAAAATTTTTTTTTCGTTGGTTTTCTTATGATTACTCGAAAAATATTTTCAAAAAAAAATTTTCAAACTCATATTCGAAAACTAGACACTTAGAGCTACAATTTGGTTTTTTTTTTGCTGTACGAATATTTTTGTATAAGTTACAGCCTGTTGAAAATTCCCCAAAAATTTGTTTTTTTTTTTGCTCCCTTAATTTTTGTGCGAAGGTACTTAACTTAACTTACTCAATTCGATCAACGTAGGGCCTGAGCTACGCCGGGCGGGTCAGCTAGTCTATATATATGAAAATGAATTGCTGTTCGTTAGTCTGGCTAGAACTCGAGAACGGCGGAACGGATTTATCTTATATTGATCTTGAAATGTTCGTGTAGGTCTAGGGAATGTTTAAAAGCGTTTATTTCATCCCTATAATCGCAAGGGAATAGAAACAGGAATGGAAACGGGAACCTTTAAGTCACTTGACAGATTCCAAAAATTCTTTTAAATCTTGGATGTTACATTATCCCTCAGTGACATAGACTTATATTTCATTCACATATTTCCCCGGGAACGAAAGATTCCCTCAGGAACATTGTTGGAAATGGAGACTTTGAAACTACTGGACAGATTTCATTCTTTCGGCACTCGGATGACACATAATCCCTCTGTAAATTAACGTAGATTTCATCCCTATAATCCCACGGGAACAGAAATAGGAACGAGAACGGGAACCTTAAAGTCACTTGACCGATTTCAAAAACTCTTTCTACTCTTGGATGTTACATCATCCCTCAGTGACATGGACTCACATTTCATTCACATATTTTCACGGGAACGGAAGATTCCCTCAGGAAGGAGGTTGAAAATAGAAACTTAGAAACTACTGGACAGATTTCAAAAATTCTTTCGGCACTGGGATGCCACATAATCCCTCAGTAACTTAACGTAGATTTCATCCCTATAATCTCACGGGAACAGAAACAGGAATGAGAACGGGAGCCTTAAAACTATAGACCCGAGCAACGCCGGGCGGCTCAGCTAATTAAATAACAAATAGTAAGATTATTGGATTGTTTGTTTTCAAGAACTCTTTTGATTTTCGACTGGCAAGAATAAAGATTTAATTTTTTTTTAGTTTAAAGAGCTACTTTTACAATAATCCAAGCTATTTTTTCAAATGAAATGACCGCACATTGAACTTGATCTATATTCGCAAAATAAAATAAAATTGATTTAAAGTGATACTATACACTTTGACCTAAGCTATGACAGCGTCTTCTTGGCCTTTGGTAGAGATAAGGATCTCGAAGGGATATTGAGTTCGAATGCAAATGAAGTGGAAGTTCTTTGGTTTTTATGTAGACAAGAGGAAATGAGTAAAGTAGTAAAGACTCAAAGAAAATTTTAATTTTAGCTCAGACGCAATAAGGTTATTGTAAAACCACGTGGTGGTCTCTGTGACCATGTTGAACGGTGCAGATGCTGTGACTTTGATGTACTCAACAAGTGTCAAGAGCTTCAGCAACGAGACGAGAACAACAACATTAGCGGGAACTTAGAAAATATTGGACCAGTTCCCAAAAATGTTTAGTGCTTCATTGCTCCTGACTAGACTAGATTTCCTTCCCATATTCTTTCGCGAACGGAAAAGGGAATGACGAAATAACAGGAAACTGGAAAGTACTGAACCGATTTCAAAAATTCTTTCACTGTTAGAAAGCTTCATTGTCCCTGAGCAATCTAAACTATATTTCATCACCATTTTCCCACAGGAACGGGAACGGGAATTAAAAAAAAAAACAACTTTACCGATATCAATTCGTATTTCGCTTTTATAGTACTGGGCCGATTCCAAAATCTATGGCATCGTTAGAGTGCTTAACTGTTCCTGAGTAACATAAACTATATTTCATCCCCATTCTCCCACTAGAATGGAAACTTGGAAACTACTTAACTAAACGCATTATAGTACTGCGTTCACTCATCAAGTGGCACTGACTCGAACAAAATGCGCTCTCTTTAAATGGCCATAAATCGGAAACTAATCGATGTTGTATTTTAATATATATATATATATATATATTTTTAAATCAGTTTTTTCCACCCTCCAGGTGCGACAGTGCCCTTTCGGCTGACCTGGGTGATCTCAAGATCTCGAGTCGCCCGTTCCGGTTGTCGCTGACCATCGGAGTAACTCTTGGGCAAAGTTTTTAGTTAATTCAAGTTTCCTTAAATAATAAATTTTTTGTTGTGCTTCAAATATCTGTCCCACTTTCCCCTTCTCTATTTAATCTTGTTTATTACACTGCAAAGCTCTTAGCATCGTATTTTTAAATTTCTTTCTTCGATCATTCATAACAAAAGAAATGATTTTAATTCTGAAAAAGAAAAAAACAATTCGCCAACAGTAGCTGATTGCCATCGAGATAACAGTAACATATATTACGTTAGATTTTTATTAGCTTCCGTCAAGCTAACCAAGATAGCGATACAAATTCTGCGAAATATCATCTTCTGTTTGTTCTGGAAATTTTTGGTTGTTTGCATTCTGCTTAAGTTGCTATATATTAGACCAAGGATTTATTAAAAAGTGCAAAAATACATTTTTGCATTCAGATTTCGCATATAAAAAGAAGCACTCATTAGAATACGGTTTAGTTCCAGCTAATTTTGATCTTAATCAACTTTATAATCGTCTATTTGTGAATACCAATCTCGAAATGATTGCTTTGAAAGTAAGTTAGATAGCGAGCAATTCAATATTTTCGTTAAACATACATAATTCTGTTTTAAAAGGCCCTTTCTTGCATTATTCTTGGAATGCTTACAATATCAAGTGAAACTCATGCAGAGTGCAATATTTGTGCAAATAAGCTTTGGGCTTGCGTAAATAGCACATCATTCAATCCCTGTCCGGATGGTAATTGAACCATGTTTTTTTAATTTCATTTCAACAAGCTATTACTTTCTTCTAAAGCTAAAAATGCATTAAAAAATCAAGTAATTAATTGTCCTACAAACACCGTCTGTACTGAGGAGACAGGAATCTGCAAACCAAATGTGTCTGGCGTTAAGCTTGGGTGTGATAAAGTTGGATGCAACAAATGCACGGGAACACAATCTGTAACTTGTCTAACGAGAACATCATACGGTTTTTGTGGCCCAAATAACGCAGTCATAGGTGTTGTCAAGTGTGAAGACGGTAATGTCTGCGATTATAGTAAGATCAATTCGACAGGAATTTGTGCAACAGCTTGTTTGGTAAGTTTAAGTTTGAGCGAATCTGATACCCAAACATTGTATTTACGAGCTCAAAACAAATTTCAGGGAACTCCAACATGTGACAATACTGAAATTGAGGTTACAACTGTAGCGCCGCCAGTTGTTGATCTTAAGAGTTATTGTAATAACGAGGAAGGTTACCATGCTATTTCAAAGACGGATTGTTCTAAGTGAGTATCTACTATACGGCATTTACATGTCGCCATTTTCTAAATAAAGCATACGTCTTCAGTTTCAACTATGTCTACTGTGAATTGGTTGAGGGCAATATGGAAGTTGTTTTGCTCAAGTGTGCGCCGGGTATGGGATATATTGATGAAGCAACTGGAAAATGTACACCCAGAACTGGCTGTCCTTAACGGTTTCGAGTAAAGAATAAAGAAGCACTTTATTTGGAAAAACACTTCAAAATGCAAGAAGAAAACTATTTTATTGGAAGGAATAAAGCCTTATAATTTTTGAAACACAGTGCGAGTATTTTTTTTTTTATTTATTCAAATTCATTTTTTACTCCTTTAAAATAATACAAAAACATATATGCATGGCATTATGCCGTCTGCCCGATCATTTAAAAATTAAAATAAATAAGTTATCAAAAGTTCCCACTCCTTATTTTATTCCTATAAGTTAGCGCATTTTTGGCAAAATTAAAAAGATTTTCAACATTCAGCTCGTTTAACTCCGTTATACTCTCTTCGTCCGAAAGGCAGTTTTTTCCAAATACCTGACGCCTGACTTCACTTAATATTGGACATTTCCCAATGAAATGTAAGACATCTTCACGTTCTCTCCTGTTGCATAGATCACAAGGACATGGTAGATCTTCTCTATGTGGTATGTACTTACTTACTTAGGTGGGCATTACAGTTCGGGGTGAACCTGGGCCTCAACCAACATCCTTCTATAACGATCTCGATTTCGGGCGAGCTCTCTCCAGTTTCGCACTCCAAGTCGGTTAAGGTCTTCATCCACTTGATTGCACCACCTAAGACCAGGTCTTCCCCTTCCGCGATTTCCCTGCAATGTGCTTTCGAAAACTCGTCGAGCTGGAGCGTTTGGGTCCATCCGCTCTACATGACCCAACCATCGTAGCCTCGCGAAGCGTACTCTTCTGGCTATGCCCATGTCGCGGTACAGCGCATACAGCTCGTTGTTGTATCTTCTTCTCCACACATTGTCTTCGCATACGGGACCAAAGATCATTCGGAGAATTTTTCTTTCGAAACGACCAAGGGTTTCCTCATCCGCTTTCGATAAAGTCCATGCTTCCGGACTTACGGCGCAAAGCAGGACTGGGATGATTAAGGTCTTATACAAGGTCACCTTGGTTTTTCTAGAGAGGGTTTTGTTTCTCAATTGCCTTCTTAACCCAAAGAAGCAACGGTTGGCAAGAATTATTCTCCGTTTGATCTCCGCACTGATGTTGTTGTCCGTGTCTACAGCGGATCCTAGGTAGACGAAGTCCTGTACTACCTCGAAGTTATGTCTGTCTATTGTGATGATTTGTTCAATTCGTCGATGTTCTGTGTCCCTGTTTGATGACAGCATATACTTCCTTTTTGCCCTCATTAACCATCAAACCCATTTTTGCCGCTTCTGTTTCAATACTCGCAAAAGCACCTATGATATCACGCTTTTTTCTTCCCATTACGTCAATATCGTCTGCGTAGGCGAGTAATTGTACAGACTTTTGAAAGATTGTTCCTCTGGTGTTGACGTTTGAGTTTCTTACAATCTGTTCAAGTATGATGTTGAAGAAATCGCATGACAGCTTGTCGCTTTGCCTGAAACCTTTTTCGACATCAAAGGTTTCGGTGAGTTCTTTACCGACCTTGACGGAGCAACGTGAATTCTCCAAAGTCATCCTGCATAGTCGTACGAGTTTTGCAGGGATGCCGAAACTAGACATAGCACTGTACAGCTCGTCTCTGTAAATGCTGTCAAACGCGGACTTGAAATCGATAAAAAGATGGTGAATATCGATATTACGTTCTCGGGGTTTTTCCAAGATCTGCCGTAATGTGAAAATTTGGTCTATTGTGGACTTCTCTGGTCTAAAACCACATTGATAAGGACCTATCAAGTTGTTGACGTGGGGATTCAAACGTTCACATATTACAGCAGATAAGATCTTATAAGCGACGTTAAGGAGGCTTATTCCTCTATAATTGGCGCAATTGTGAGGGTCTCCCTTCTTTAGGATCGGGCATACGATACTGAGGTTCCATTCATCGGGCATGCTTTCTTCCGACCATATCATGCAGATCAGCTGGTGCATGCACCTTCCAACTGGTCTCCAGCTGCCTTGAAGAGTTCGGCATCAAGGCCGTCTGCACCTGCAGTCTTATTTGATTTAAGTTTAAGCTTTACTTCCTCTAGGTCGGGAGGACGGCATTCTTGATCATCGTCCAAGCTGAATGGGGTAATCTGCCTGACAGCGGAATTTGTGTCCTCATCGCCGTCAAGCAGTCTGCAGAAATGATCTTCCCAGATCCTCAGTAGCGACTGTGACTCTATAACTATGTTTCCCTGCTGGTCTTTACAGGCTTGAGTTCGGGGTTTGCCACCCTGGCAGGATCTTTTTACCTTTTGGTAAAACTTCCGAATCTCGTTCCTGTCATGACACCTCTCTATTTCCTCAAACGAGCGCTTCTCATGCTGCTTCTTCTTCTTTTTGAGAAGTCGGTTTTCTTCCCTTCTTTTCTCCTTGTAGATCTCGTTATACTGATGTGGTATGTAATTCAGGTTAATAATTTCACTTCTCAACCTCATCATCATTGATATAACCTGAACACTGTTTTTATCATGGAAATAGTTTTTTCCTATCAAATTGTGGTCCAAGCGACTGTACACTGCTTTATGTACCGAAGCTTTTGCCTCTTCTCTGTACTCCAGTAGCTTCAGTTCATCAACTTTCTCCACCAGCTGATATAAGATTGAACCCCAGTTATCCACATTTCCAATGCTAAGATCAACCTCCGTCTTGCATTGTAGCGCCAGATGCATCCATTCCGTACCAGCTTGACTTGTTTTCCACCGCTTTTAACGCCGCTATTTTTGGAAGGCTTGTATCCGCCATTTTCATTACCTTCAGTATGTAGTCTATCTGCTAATGTTTTTATAAACAAGGGTGAAAGTCCTGTTTCGATCATCAACAGATAATTTGGCGCATTAGCAGGAATATGGAAAATTCGTTTTATAAAGAACCGTAGGAGCTTCTCTACTGCCTCATGTTCTTTATATCCCCACACCAGTGCCCCATAGAACAAAACTGATTCAGCAACTGCTTCAAAGACTCTATATTTACTCCATTTGAAAAACATCCTTTCCAAGTCGCATTGATTGCAGCTTTGGCCTTTGATAGTTTTTCGGTGAAGTGTTTACTCAAATTGAGGTTTGACGAAAGAAGGACACCTAAGTACTTGAACTCATTCACCGCTTCTAATTCTCCGCCATTGAAGTACCATTTGTCCTTTCAACTTCTTCTACCACCTCTTTTTTTAAAAATCATTGCTTTGGATTTTTCTTGGTTTACTGTCAAATTCCAGAGCTTACAGTAGTCTCTAAGCCGGTTTATCATTAGTTGAAGACTTTCAGAGGAGCTAGCTAACAACACCACATCATCCGCAAACATCAGTCCCTTAATGCATGTATTTGCATAAAGAACACCCCCCGGAAGTCCATCCAGCAGATCATCTATAAATAAGGAAAACAATGTTGGGCTCAAGGCGCATCCCTGTTTCACACCTGATTTTGTCTCGAACCAGTCTGACATCTCATCTCCATTCTAAATAGCAGCTTGGTTCCCTGTGTATAGGTTTTGTAAGACTGTTCCAAACTTAAGTGATACTCCCTTCAAGTAAAGCTTATAAAGCAACGCATTTCTTTCAATGGAGTCGAAAGCTGCCTTTTGTAATCAACAAAAGCCGTGTAAAGTTTTTTGTTTTGATTTTGGAACGATTCCGCAATGCTTGTAAGGACAAACAGTTGATCTACTGTAGAGTAACCTGACTTGAACCCTGCCTGGTACTCTTTCAGGATATTATTCTGCCATATCCATTCATCTAGCCGCTTTTTGAGGATCGCCGTAAAAATTTTATAAGATGCATTCAGGAACGAGATTCCCCTATAGTTTTCTGGGTTAGCTAATGATCCTTTCTTGTGTATCGGAAAAATCAATGCTTCTTTGAATCCTTGCGGTGCCATTTCATTTTCAAATACTTTGTTCATTAAGTGGCAGAGCTTGATTTTCAGCAAGTTCGAGCCATTCTTATAAAAGTACCGATTCTTCTGGACCCGGTACTTTGCCCTTTTTTAAACAGTCACAGTGCGAGTATGTATTTGAGAAAATAGGAGATGATTTTATAGGAGACACCGATGCACCTTGCTTTTGAACTTTTGTGAATCGTAATGTAGGGGAAAAACAGACAACATTCTGGTGTTGCGACTAAAATATGAGGCTTTTTACTTGATTGTACGTCCAAAGTTGCGCTCAAGATAAAACTGATGAAGCGGTTGTTACGGCTAAATTGTTTCAGGGGAGAAATGCAACTGGCTATTTCACTAAAGCACTTTTTGTAGAAAAAGCTAGAAGACTGAGACAGGTAACGTTTCGAAGATGTTCAAGAGAATCAATTGATTCTACGACTGAACTATCTATATAAAAAATGGCTTGGTAAGAACAAAGATTTAAATTTTTCTTATTTAAAGTGTTATTTTACTATAATCCAGGAAATTTTTCATATACTCCCTGGACTTCCACAAGTAATTCAAAATCTCACTAGCTGACCCGTCCGGCGTAGCTCTAGATAGAAAATCAAATGTGCGAAGAGAATCATTACGTGCTAACCGCACTGACGACCAGCGAGAGACATATAACGAAAATAGTCGTATAA
The DNA here is from genome assembly GCA_949752695.1 of Melanostoma scalare. NCBI lineage: Eukaryota > Metazoa > Arthropoda > Insecta > Diptera > Syrphidae > Melanostoma > Melanostoma scalare. The sequence goes on along the minus strand of OX456984.1, from coordinate 150,919,623 downwards.
GTATGTCACAAATACGTTCTATAGTGAGTGGAAATGGAGTGGATCCATCAGGCACAACAACACTGCGAGCACGACAAAATGAAGTTGAGTTTGCTTCTGTAATTCTACTTTGATCTGAAAATAAATTATTGCAATTTTTTTTTGACAATAAATCGCTGACTATAATTATTTATTACTAATTCATTGCGCGATTTACATTACCTTAAAAGTACTCGGGAACGGAAATGGAAACGTTAACGAGAGCTAGCTGTGTGTATTGAAGAGCCACTAAAACTATTAATCCAATTTGAATGAAATTTGGAACATAAAAATGGAATAGAACCTGAGAAATTACATCTTAGGCTAGATTTCCTTTTCATATTCTCTCGGGAACGGAAACATAACCTTGAAAAATACTAGACTGATTGCAAAAATTCTATCGCCGGTGGAGTGCTGCATTGCCCTTGAGTACCATGCAATATATTTTATCCCAATATTCCCACAAGAACGGGATTTGCGAAGGGGAACGGGAACAGGAATTCAAAAACCACTGGAACGATATAAGATTTTTGTCGCTATTACAATACGACGTTATTCCCAAATAGCTTCAACAATATTTTATCCCGATATTCCCACGAGGACGGGACAGGAAAAGAAAACATGCGAGAAATTGGAGAGTTCTGAAACGATTACAAAAATTCTTTCACTGTAAGAGTGCTTCATTGTCCCTGAATAATATAGACTATATTTCATCAGCATTTTCTCATAGACCCGCCCGGCGTAGCTCAGGCCCAAGTTTCCGTTCTAGTAGCAGAGTGGAGATGAAATATAGTCCATGTTATTCAGGGGCATTTAAGCACTCTAACTATGACAGAATTTTTGGAACCGGTCCAGTGTTTTCCAATTTTTCTGATATGTTCCAGTCCCTATTCCGTTCTCGTATGGGGATGAAATATAGTCTATGTATTTTATAATGAAAACCGTATTTTTATATATATATAGAGGCTGATGGCTTATAACAAGGCACTAACAATGCCTTAATGCTTCATTTTATGTAATTTTTAACATTGCATCAAATATATTAATAATAATAATCCTTACTAATATTATAAATGTGAAAGTCACTCTGTCTGTCCGACTTTCTATGTTACCGTCTCCCGAACAAACTACTAAACTGATTTATATGAAATTTTGTACAGAGACGGTCTCGAGCCTGAGGAAGGACATAGGCTATATATTTTATCCCTAAATTCCCACAGGAACGGGAACGTATACGGGAACTTAGAAGTTACAGCACCGATTTCGAAAATTCTTCCACTATTAGAATGCTACATTATCTCCGAGTAACTTAAAAATTAATTCATCCCCATATTCCTACGGGAACCGGAGTCCTTACTAATATAATAAGTCCGAAAGAAGCTCTGTCTGTTTTTCCTTCTATGTAACCATCTCTCGCCCAAGCTACAGAACCGATTTAAATGAAATTTGATACAGAGATGATCTAGAACCTGAAGAAGGATATTGGTTGCATTTCATTCGAATATTCCCACGCGAACCGGTCTTCACTAATATTATAAATGCAAAAGTAGCTCTGTCTGTTTGCCTTTCTATGTAACCATCTCCCGCCCAAACTTATAAACCGATTTAAATGACATTTTGTACAAAGATTGTTCTGAACTTAAGGACGGACATAAGCTGTATTTCATTCGAATATTCCCACGGGAATCGGTCCTCACTATGTTACCATCTCCCGTCCAAACTACTAAACTGATTGAAATAAAATTTTGTAAAGAGATAGTCTAAAATTTAAAAAACGATATAGGCTATATATTTTATCCCTATATTCCCACGGGAACGAGAACGCTTACGGGAACTTTGACACTATAGCACCGGTCTCAAAAATTCTTCCATCGTTAGAATGCTACACTATCCCTGAGTGACATAAACTGTAACTCATCCCCATATTCCTACGGGACCGGTCACCATATTCCCACGGGAATGGAAGTCTTTACTAATATCATAAGTCTGAAATGAAATCTGTCTCTCTGTCTCTATTTTTATTTGTTATCAAAAACCGCCTAAACTAATAAACCTATTTATATGAATTTTGGTACAGAGATATAGTCTTGAGCCTGAAGATGGACATGGGCTACATATAAGTATATGTTTTCCCTGTATTCCCACAAAAACGCAAACGTAAACTGGAACCTAGAAACTACTGAACTGATTTCAAGAATTATTTCCACGTTAGAATGCTACACTATCTCAAAGTAAGATTAACTTTAATTTATCCCATGGGTGGCATGGGAACGGAAGTACTTACTACTATTTTAAATCCGAAATCAACTCCGTCTGTCTGTTTTACTTTGTTACCATCTACCGCCCAAACTATTGAACCTATTTGTATGAATTTCGGTGCAGAGATTGTCTTGAGCCTGAAGAAGGACATGGGCTGTATTTGTTATCCCAATATTCCTGCGGGAACGGCAACGAAAACGGGAACCTTGAAGCTACTGGACCGATTTCAAAAGTTCTTTCACCGTGAGGTGATTTCTGTCAAATTGTCGATTACACAGTTTACCTGAGAAGAAATGTCTATCTTGATCTTGAAGTAAATATTGACAATCGGTAATGACTATGTGAAAAGTCGATTTCGGCTCCGACTAATGAGATAGTTAACCATATCAACTAATAAAATATGTTAGACGTATTGGGGGATGTTGTCGAATATCTTTCAGAAGACAATATTATGGACACTGAGCAAGTCACATCATACCCTTATAGAGTTTCCCAATTCCTTAGAATTATCAGGAGTGGCTGCAAGTTGGTGTTCCAGTGCCAATAATGAGTAATCTAGAACTGTACACAGCTACTGCGGCATTATAAAACTTTTAATAATTACTGGAACAGCGAAAGGAGAAAACTATTGATTCCCCGTATTTCTTTAATTTCCACTGATTTGTCATTTTATTTTAAAAGAGTGTATCAAACTCGCAAAACCTTTTTATTTGATAAAAGATGGAAAAAGTAAGAACGTCGTGTGCAAAAATGTACTTAAATAAAATATAACAATAGTTCACTAAAACGCATGAATGTGTCTTATTTGCAAAATAAGCAGCCAACAAAATTAAAAATGCTGCCGAAAGTCACTATTTCACGCGGACGAAGTCGCGGGCACAGCTAGTAATATATATATATAGAATAGAATAGATAGATAGATAGATACTGGGACACCATATCCCCATTCGGATCGAAAAGGTTAAAGGCAGCATTGATTTTTCGTCATACGCAATTGATAAAGTTCTTCATCCGAAGAGCAATTACGTGAATTTTAAAACCGATATGAGAAGCTGAGAGTTGAGTTTTCAGCGAAATTGTTGAGAATATTAAAAGTTTCAGGCAATACAGCTCGTTTATAAATATTATGAAGAGAGTCGGAGACAAAACGGAGCCCTGGGGCACACCAGCATTCATAAAGTGAGCATCAGACTTACAACTTGTATTTAACGGTCGGAAAGGTATAGTTTCTAATGCAATGGAGAAGAGACTCATCGATACCAAAAGCACGCATTTTCGACAAAAGAGCCTGATGTCAAACTCTATCAAATATTTTAGAAATATCAAAAACAATAATCTTATTTCCTCCAAAACTTTGTAAAATTTGGTTCCACTTTTCGGTGAGATATGCCATCAAATCATCAGTTAACCTTTTGCTACGAAAGCCGTTATATATTATTTCTTAGCCAAAGACCAAAAGCTTTTGCTTTAGGAAACGACAGTATTTTTTGCCTTACTTTTTGACCATGCAAGAGCTTGGACTCTGAATACGAGCATTACAGATATTTCTGGCCTGTTTGAACAAAATTCGGGTTTCTTCTGTAGGGTCATCTTTATTAATTTGAAAATTTCTTTCTCTATTCCTAATCTCCTCTTTGCATTTGGAATGAAATCACGAATTTTCTTTGGAGAATGATGATTGTTCTGTGAAGAACAAAGTTGCACATGCCGTTGAGAATTACGTTAGATATCATATCAGCTGATGACTCAACGTTTCCGTCGAGAATGCACAATGACCAATTAAAATTTCGAGAGAGACATTGTGTAGGCCGTCCCAACTAATGGGCTTTCTCATATTGCCACACTGTTCTTTTAGGGACTAATTCGGATCGCAAAGGATCCATTGTGCTCCGCAAAATACCGTGCATTTATATTTGTTCCCTGTCATCTTGTTTATTTTCAATTGCATAGTTTTCAGTATCAGAGTAATTTTAGCTGAAAGGATAATCGAAAGTAAAAATTCAGTGTTATTTTATCATACCATATAGACTGTCCTGGTCTTTTATCGCTAATAGATCTATACGCTCCTTCACGAGAACGAAAGGGTACGAAAGAATTCGTACCCTATTGCGAGAAAATTCTCATAGAGTAAATTATTCCTCTAATGAGCCTATTACTCGCAGTGTTAAGGAGATTAATAGTAATATTTCAAATGACATCGATTTCAATTTTCATTTGAGTAGAAACTCTTTTAAAAATATGTTAAGTTTGTACTCTTTAACAGATTGAATTTTGTAATGCTTTTATTTTACCATTTATTTTATTTTTTCGTTATCTATCTGAGATTGTTAACTCTAATTGATATTCAATAAATAAATAAATAAATAAATAAATAAGTAATAGGGGTATTCACGATCGGATGTAGGAAAAAGGTGTGGCATCGTAAAGTTGTACTGTTGCACTTAAATCGTGAAGACACCGTTTTGAATTGAAGTTGCAGTAGTGTTGTAAGAACTTGTATTTTGTATTGAAGGTAACAGCTGGCAATCTGTCCACGGCATCAGACAAATCTTACGACCATGTATTTTATGAAATATTGTGAGGGTTTAGAAAAATTTTACCACGTGTATTTGTACAAATATGATCCCTACCTCCTTAGTGACGAGGAGTCCCAAAAATACCAACTGGACACTTTTCAACGATGAGCTTGGTAATTTCGTCAAAACACTATCTAATTAACAACGCATAAAGTGTTGCAGTTCTTAAATTAAGTTATTCCTTTACAAGAAGCTTTATGCTGGAATGTCCAGCTAGACGAACGAATACCTAGTACCTACATCTACGGTTCCTTGGTAAACCACTCAACTTCAGGCGCTGTTGCCTTTGCTGAGAGCGTTGACATACGACTGCACGCTTCTTTAGGATAAAACTCATCCGTCTTCCAAGCGGAGGCGTATGCTATCCAATTGGCTATAAACTACGTTACGAACAATAGCTGGTTGGGGAAAGTATTTGTGCTTGCAGTGGAAGCCAAGTCGTGCTTAAGGCCCTAAACTTACTTACTTACTTACTAAACCCATTAACCAGGAATGCAAAATCTTTCTGAATGTTTAGTTTAGTTTAGTTTAGTTTATTCATCAAACAGAGTAAAGCTCTTACAGACTACTATAAATTATAAATAAATGTATATATATAAAATTAAATAACAAATAATAATAAACAATAAAATTTATGTGACAGGTCGCAATAGTAAAGCGGACAGTAAGTTCTTTTTGAAAACATCCCTTAATGACATTTTACAGAATTTGATCGTCAGGGATGAATAGGCATGGCAAGGATCTCAGACAGCTAACTCAGGACCTGAACCAGTGCCAGCGATTGGTCTGCCAGGGTCCTCAGTGAGTGCTTCAATCAACGATTAGATCTGTCAAGATCACAACCGTAGATCACATGCCTCCATTGGATACAGACAGACCAAACGTATGTTACCCAACGTAAATAAAAAAGACTACAACATGAACATTGTGGCTTAGCAGAAAATAATGTAGAAGCTTATTGGCGTTGCCACGGGGCACTTCTCTTTTAATAAGGCTTGAGTGATGCCACACCCTGTGAATCCAATGGAGAGGATGAAGACACTACAAAGCACTTTGTCTGTGAATGTCCTAGATTTTCTCGTATCAGGTTGCAGATACTCGGCGCAGACATGGTGAGAGCTGGTAACTTATGCTCCTTACGAAAGGCTAAGTCTTTTGGCTTTTCTACGAACATCTGGAAAGCTATAATAAAAGAAGGTTGCTATCCGGCAGTACGATCGACCGGTATTTGGGTCTGAGTGCTGCAGCTTGTGTTATAAAAATCTCCAACAGAAAATAAAACTTCTCGTTCTCACTTCTCTTGTCAAATATTCATTGCTCAGCATGACCGCGTCATATGTCTCAACTGGGGAAAAACAAATACACATTTTTATATACAAACAAAAACATGTTGTTAATTTAGTAGAAAATATCTGCTGACATGAATTTACTACTTTTAACTGATTGATACAATCAGAGATGGCAAACAACAGTCGCATATTCCTATAAAATTAGCATACAATGCTAAACAAAGAAAATAATTCACGTCTAAATAACTCGTATTCATTTTCAATGTTAAATAGAAAAATTTCATCTAAATATACTGAAAATACTGTGTCCACTTAGTAAAGTTGCCACGTTAAGATGATAAAAGTTTAAACACTATCTTTCCAGGCGACCGTAGCACGGCATTCTGTCCTCTTAAGGAAGCCTTGTGCTTATTAGAAATTATGTACTGCCAATCGATCGTTATACTTTTTTTTTCGCGCACATCAAGGGGTTATGACTACCCTTTTAATGATATAAAACACAGTGCGGGCATTAAGGAAAATAGGAGAGGATTTGAAAGGAAACACCGATGCACGTTGCTTTTGAATCTTTGTGAATCGTAATGCAGGGGAAACACAGAGCCAGGTAAAGCATTCCACATACGGGTGGTGCGACTGAAATATAAATCTCTATACTTGACTGTACGCCCGAAGTTGGGCTCAAGGTAAAACTGATGAGCATTCCTAGCGAGGCGGGTGTTGCGGCTAAATTGTTTCAGGGGAGGAATGCAACTGGCTACTTCACTAGAGCACTGTTTGTGAAAAAAGCGATAAAAGAGACTGAGACAGGTAACGTTTCGACGATGTTCAAGAGAATCAATCGATTCTACAATTGAACTATCACTTATCAATTTGAACGCTCTATTTTGTACCCTATTAAGTAGGAGCAAAAATGTTTGAGATGCACCTGACCAGATATGGGAGTTTTACTCCAGTGTTGGGCAGATGAACGCCTTATCAATTGCGGCCAGATCAGAAGGGGTGAAGAACTTCCTGCATCGTCTTAAGAAACCTAAGCATTTAGCAGCGTTTTTGGCGACTTCAAATATGTGGTCATTCCAACGAAGATCATCGTTTACACACATACAGTACTGACAGCTTTTCGGTTTCTTCGATGCAGGTACCATTCATGGATAATGGCAATGGGGGAATGCTAAGCTTCAACGACAAGAGACAGCATTGAGTTTTCGAAGCATTGAATTCGGTTTATGACCCCATGTAACAATGCTGTCAAAGTCAGAATTCAATGAGCTTATCATACGCAACCGTTCCAATTCCACATCCGAAGAGCAGGGACGTGAATTTGGAAACGAATATGAAAAGGTGAGGGTCGAGTCGTCAGCAAAACAGTTAAGCGGATTAGAAGTTTCAGACAAGAGATCATTTATAAAAATTAGGAAGAGAGTCGGAGACAAAACAGAGCCCTGGGGCACACCAGCATTTATGAAGTGGGTATCAGACTTGAAGCCATCCAACACAACTTGTATTGAACGGTCGGAAAGGTAATTTCTAATCCAACGAAGAAGAGACTCATCGATACCAAAAGCATGCATTTTCGATAAAAAAGCCTAATGCCAAACTCTATCAAATGCTTTAGAAATATCAAGCGCAATAATCTTACTTTCTCCAAAACAATGTAAAGATTGGTTCCACTTTTCGGTGAGATAAGCCATCAAATCACCAGTGGACCGTTTGCTACGAAAGCCGTACTGACGGTCATTAAGAAGCTTTCGTTCTTCAAGATATTTCATAAGTTGACGGTTTATCAACGTTTCCATGACCTTGGAAAGAAGGGACGTGAGTGCAATTGGACGGTAATTGGAAGGGGAAGAAGATTCGCCTTTTTTAGGGACCGGCTGGACAAATGCAGTTTTCCATCTGCTTGGAAAAATCCCAGCAGAATAGGAAAGATGGAAAAGTTTACGCAGTGGTTTTGCCAGCGTAGAAGAACACCTCTTCAAAATAACGGCAGGGATACCATCTGGACCAGCGGATTTATGTATGTTGAGATCTTTGAGGACTCTCGCAACCGAGCGAGTTCGAAAAAATATCTGCTTCATCAAAGAATTTGCAGACTCGAGCTCAGGTGGAGCCAATATGCTATGAGGAAGTGTCGAGTTGGCCACAAATTGAGCTGCCAGCAAATTGGCTTTATCGATGGAGCTGACATACGGAGAGTCATTAAAGACGAGCGTTCGGACCGATGACGTGGTCGAGTTCTTAATGTTCTTGACAAAAGACCAAAAGTTTTTACTTCCTTTTGGACACAATAGTATTTTTTGCCTTACTTTTTGGTCATGTAAAAACTTAGCCCTTTGTATTTGAGCATTACAGAAATTTCTGGCCCGTTTGAACAAATTTCGGTTTTCTACAGTAGGGTTATCTTTAAATTTTCGAAAACTAGTTTCTCGATCCCTAATCGCCTCTTTACAGCTTAAATCGAACCACGAATTTTCTTTGGGGATGATACTTTTTGTTCTGTGAGGAACAAAATTTTTCATGCCGTTGAGAATTACGTTAGATATCATATCAGCTGATACATCAACGTTTCCGTCGAGAAAGCGCAATGACCAATTAAAATTTCGATAGAAATTATTCAGGCCGTCCCAATTGGCTTTCTCGTATTGCCACACAGTTCTTTTGGGGACTTTATCTTTTTTTACCGTGACGGAAAACGAAAAATCTACCGATATGACACAATGGTCCGATTTGCCTAAAGGAGATGATACTATAACCCTGTATTTCAGTACTAATTTTGAGTACTTATTTACTCAATTTGGATCTACGGCCTTGGATATGGATTAACCTGGATCTCGACCTACATACCTCGTAAGGTAAGAGAGACCGAATCCTTATCGACCGGAGCATTACTTGGTTTAGTATATTTCTTGGCAAACGTGATTTTCGCCCGAACTTTCGCCATTATTTTTGTCATGGCAATATTATACTTTAAGAAACAATCGACGAATATAGCCCTCTAGGGTCTTTTCATCTTTCTTTTCTTCACAAGCATGCACAAGCTTATGCTTCGACACAACTTCAAACAAAAACTATCACGCTGAAAAGAAACCACAGCTGGTATTGTGTATTGTGTATGTATAATGTATATATGTATATTAATGTTCATCAAAGTCTCACTAGTAATCGATCGAAGGAATCAAATACATTCATTCTATTCCGATTTAAGAACATGCACAACCGACATCACACAAGAAGGAAATAATTAACAAAAAAAGCGAAAAAAATTCATCGAATTGTTTGTTTGTTTCAAAAGTTGCGTCAATATTCATTCTTTATTGGGCAAAGATGCCTGCGCCCAGCAATGTCACCACAAACAAATTCGAATGCTCTGTCGGTGCTATCGTTTCATCTCCATCTCCTTAAACCAGATAAACTCATCATCATCACAATATACAGCCATACAAACCTCTAACCTAATGTACAGACTTCCATTTTAAATCGATTATTTGTTGTTATGTGGTTTTTATTTCTACCGCCGCGCCGTAGCATTAACGATCGTTTGACCCTTGCGTTCGATCATTAAAAACAATACTTAATTCCGTCTAAGTATTGGGTATTGGAAAGCGATGATCGTTATTAATTTTTATTGTTAAAAATTCTTTATATGCTGTTTGTCGATGTATTTAATGTAATTTTTTTTTTGTGTTGTCTTGTTTTGTTTTGTTCGCTTTTTCGTTTGTTTTATATATTTTTTTTTTTTAAGTTTTATATTTGTTGCGTCCAGCTGCCAGCGCGGCCCGTCAGTTGAAGTGATGCAAGGCAAATTAGTTAGTTACACTGGGTCGGTGATCATTTTGTCGGCAAAAATGAAAGAAAAACTCTTAATGTCATGTCATTAATTGATTTTTTAAAATGTTTTTTATTGTGTGTTTCTTTATTCTTTAATTTTAGTATTTGTGGCAAAGAGTTCGATTGAATCGATCGATGGGTGCATGTGTGCAGTTTGTGAGGTTTAAATTAATTACCTCAATGATGACTTGGAATAGCAGACATAACGATTAATTACTCAAGAAGTACAATAGCACTCAGTCTAATTAGTTAGTCTCTTCAATACTTTGACCCGGCCGGCGTTGATATTAGAAACCACTACGATTTTGAAAATATTGATTTTCTATTGCAAGTAGAGTTTAACGTTTGTGGTTGCAGTCTAAGATGGCTGCAGATTTTCAACATGACTTGGTACAAGAAAACTGAAAATGATTGACATTAGGCTAAAGAACGCTTGTTTAGTAGAACACAAAAGCTCTAGGTAGTTTACACACAAATTTGCTTTAAAAACTGTGCTTTAAGACTGTATCATCATTAGCTGGAGGAAAAGTCTGATGCGACTGTTGTTGCAAATGAATCGGGATGCTTAAAAACTTTCGGATTCTCGAAGAAAATATTTGTGACCATATTTCTCTTTCGTTTTCGTACTAAAGTAGAACGTTAACGGTACGGGCTACAATAAATTGTTCCAAGATTCAAAAATTCAAATTCAAAGTTCGGGAACCTTGATGCCTGAAACTAAACTAAACTAAGATAATCAAGAACTGTAATAAAGAGCAGAGGACTCAAGACGCTTTATTGGTGTACACCTACTGCAACTTGGAATGCTTCAGTGACTGCAGCCAGACAACGCTGTTCATGAATTTAGCTATCGGAGGACTAGCCAAATCCTCGCGAAAGGCGATAACAATGGAAAAAATTTGTTAGTTTCTATTGGGATCTGAACCATCAACCTCTCGCGTAACAAGCAGACTTGCTAACCATTACACCACGGACACCATCATAAAAATACAAATGCCTCCATAAAAAATCCATATTTTTCTGGAAATCTTCGTTCTCTGAATGCTACTCATCTAACACCTCGCGATTGTCGAGCGAATATTTCTTCGAAGTCAACCAGCATGGCAAAACATGCCAATCCTGTAAGGAATCACGATGCTTTCTATCCTTATACTTTGTATTGCATCACATGTTTGTTTGCCCGCGATAACTAACCAATACTGGCCCGCATTCGGCTACCAAATACACTCTTAACGAAAGGCGATACTTACTTACTTACTTAGGAGGACATTACAGTTCGGGGTGAACCTGGGCCTTAACCAACATCTTTCTATAACGACTTCGATTTCGGGCGAGCTTTCTCCAGTTTTGCACTCTAAGTAACGAAAGGCGAAACCCATGAAAAAGCATCGGATATTTCTGGATGTCGAAGCCTCACGTAACAGGATCATTTCATCACATGCTAAACAAGTCAATCAGCATTGAACTTTTCGAAAGTGTGGAACGATTTTCTGTATTTTCGGAAAATACCCACAAAATTTTAATATTACGAAAAGATTTCAAGAATTCGGATAGTTTGTGAGCATTAATTAATAAATAGGGGGGCACAACAGAGTGGGGAGCCCTGGGTCTAAGATTTCTAAGGGCCTGTCGAGAAAGTGCTGTCATGGCATGAAATAACTATCGGAGATATTGCCGTTTTCTCTCAAAAGGCGATACTCGTGGAAGAACTTTTTTTCCCTTTGATGTTTCTGGTAGTGGTCAAATACACTAACCATGAAGCTACAGGCACCACGTGCAAATCGGGAAGGCTTTGGGAAGTAGCAGAGCTGTTTCATGGTAGGTATCTAAGAAAACGCTTCCCTCAAAGAGGGTATTTTTCAAAACCCTGTAAAAACTTGAATGAGCTTCACAACTAAATATTTGAACTTCTTTTTTAAAACAAGCCTATATTCTTTTCGATAAAGAACTATCCAATTTGAAACTATTAACTTCAGCTATTGGTTAATTAACTAGAGAACAAACAATCCGGTGGCTCAGGTATATTAAAGCTGCTCAAGAACAGAGTCTTGTGGAATTTTTCCAAAATATCGTAGTGCTGTGTATTTTTAATGAACAATAACAATTTCCCAAAACAGCACCTTACTTTATTGAAGTCAAGACAATCGAAGAAGTTAGGGAAGTGGAGCACCAAAAAGATAAAGCGATTAATTAGGCCAAAGGCGAACCTTCTAGTGGCAAAAGCACTGCGTAAGCTTTTTTCATCCTATTTTTCTGGGCTCTTCCCGAGCAGATAGAAAACTGCATTTGATCAGCCAAAGATTCTGCCAAACGCTTTAGGTTTTAAGACGATGCAGGAAATGTTTCACCACTTGTGATGAGACATAAATTTGCAAGGCTCAAATCTGGAGTATAATTCTCATATCTGGTCAGGTGCTCTTCAAACATCTTTGCGCCTACTTGATAGGGTGCAAAACAGAGAGAGTAGAGATTGATATGCGATAGTTCAGTTGCATACTTCCCCTGAAACAATTTGCCGCAACACCAACCTCACTGGGAACGGTTACCAGTTTTATCTTGAGCCCAATTTTTGGCTCGCTAATGGGCAAGGGAATAATTCTGGTGTACAGCACAGTTCAGAACTGTCTGTGGCTCGATAATTCATTAGTCCGCGAGTAGGGAGCATTAAGAAAGTATCACTGAAAATGAAAAGCATTGCCTGAAAATTTATGAATGCATATATCAAACCAACACCAAAGAAATTGTGAACTGCCCCAAGAAGACACAATTTTAAAACGGTTTTATTAGCTTCGACAGTTTATTTATTCATTAACAGTAAGTAATTAATTTTTTCAGTAAGTAAGTAATTCATTTATTTGAACGTGTTTTTAACAAAGTGTTGACAAAAATAATGAATTTATAAGCTATGGCCTTGCCGTCAGCTCGGTTAGCAGTATTTTATATTATGTACAAAAAATAAACTACGTTTTGATTAAAATAGTATATAAAACAAATAAAAAAATTATATGTATTATGATATCAATAACATCCTATATTTGTAAATATTTTTTAAGAATTTATAGAGTAATTTCCAGTCGAAACCATTCAAAATGTTTATTGTTTCCTGCATTGTTAAAAATTTCTTCCCAAAAAAGCGAGGCGTTGTGGTGAGAAGATGGGACAAATGCTGACAAAGTGATAGCAGTCTTTTTTGGATCTCAGATTACATAACGTACAGAATTGATTAAAATTTCCATTGTAGGGGTTTCCGTTAAGGTTCAACAGTTCACATCTAACTTAAAATATAAGCGATATTTCTCTACAGCTTAGCATGTCGTGAAAATAGTTGTTTTGCAGTATATATATATAAGAACTATCCGATCGATTCTAAAGCTTTCGCCTCGAAACTTTCGCGTACAGAGTTTTCATTTTGTTGAATGATCCTGTAAAGCTGCTCCTTGAAAAAGTTTAAGTTTTCTGATTCCGTGGTAAGAACCTCACCGTATCTGTTTCCAAGATCTCTCCACTTTAGAGTAGATTTCCCTACGTAGTTGGTTGATATATGTAGTTTAAACTTTTTTGTTTGCCAAATAATTTTAAATTTTAAATAGTCATGTAAATGTATTTGACTAAATGACAGTCCTTGGGTTCTTGCCTATTATTCATTGTGAAAACTAATTTCATGTATTATTACCAGATGAAGATCGTATCCATGCTCGAAACGTCGTTAACAACCATATAACAACATTGTTTTTATTGACCTTGAGCCTGCTCAAAAACAAATTTATCTCTCCACTTTGACATCCACCAATCCTCGTTTCTGAGCTCGTATAGCGCCATTTTTTTTGAAACTCTTGCATTTTGATAGGAGAGAGTTTTTATTATATAATCAGCTTGAAGTTTCAACGTGTAAGTAAATATTTTAGGTAGACCAGTTTCAAGGTAAAATGCATAATTTGGTGTATTCAGTGGTAGATTAAAGAGTTTTTTTAAAAGGATTCTTTGCAATTTTTCAACTTGTTCGTATTCATCGAAACCCCACACCTGGCCAGCGTAACACAAAGTAGACTTTACAACAGCATCAAATATTTTATATTTCGCTGAAAGTACAATACGTTCATTTAAGAAAATGTTTCTCCAAGGTATATTGATCAGACCTTGGGCGCTTTTTGCCTTTTCCAAAAGATGACTTTTGAAGGTAAGAGTACTGTTCAATTTCACTCCCAGGTACTTATACTCATTTGCAACTTCTAGTCTCGATCCGTTGAAAGTCCAATTATAGCTGTTTCGGTTTCTAGTAGATCTTGAGAAAACCATGACTTTAGATTTGTTTGAGTTAATGACGAGACACCATTTACAACAGTATTCTGTTAATCTATTAATCATTCATTGAAGGCTTTCTGGTGATTCTGCAAGCATCACTAGGTCATCGGCATATAAAAGTACATTAATGTTTAAGTCGGAAATACGTATTCCAACAGGAATATAGGCAATTACATCGTTAATGAAGAGCGAAAATAGCATTGCACTAAGTAAACATCCTTGTTTAACTCCACAATTCGTTTCGAACCATTCAGAATAGGAAGAGCCATCCCATACTACTGCTCTAGACTCAGTGTATAAGCTTTTTAGTGTGCTGATAAAAGTCGAAGACAATCCCAGCTGTAAAAGTTTATAGAATAATGCATTACGATTGATATGGTCAAAAGCCGCCTTAAAATCTATAAAGAATGCATATACTCTTTTGTTTCTGGCTTGAAAAGCTTTCACAATAGATGTCAATGTGAAAATATGATCCACACCACAGTTAAAAATGTTTTCCTGAAACCAGCTAGAAAATCCGATAAGACATTGAAAAAATTGACCCATCTTTCTAGTCTGTTAAGAAGCACTCCACAAAATAGTTTTGCCAGCACATTCATGAATGAGATGCCTCGATAATTTTCAACACAATTCGAAAAACCTTTTTGAAGATTGGAAAAATTACAGACCTTCTGAATGATGAAGGGACCTTTTCTCCTAGGATAATTTTATTGAACAGTGATTTTAGTTGTAAGTGAAGTGTATCACTGGCATTCTTGAAGAATTCGTACGGAATCCCGTCTTCACCAGGAGCTTTTCCATTTTTACCGTTTGAAATCACAGTTTTTATTTCTTCTAGAGATATTTCAGAATCGAGAATGTCATCGCGTATCATTGGTTGGGCATAAGAGAATCTTACATCTGTTTCACAGTATAAAAGGTTTTTAAAGTGATTGGCAAGTATTTCATTAGATAATCCAATTCCAATTTCAAAAACAGATCATATCTCCCTGGCGGTATTCCAGAAGTCTTTTGAATTTTTAATTTGCCCGAGTAGAAAGGCTTGACGATTTTCAAATTCGGTTTATTTCTTTAGACATAATTTCTTGTAACTGGTGTTAGCTTCAAGGTACCATTTCTTCAAAATGTGACAATTGGTGTTTCGCAGCGAGTTCAACAAAGCAAATGACTTTTTCCTGGCTAACACACATTCTTTGTCAAACCACTTTTGCTTGAAGTTACGATGGTCTTTAGTAACAGTGTTATCCGCAGAGTTTCTAATAAAGATATCAGGGTGTTTGCCATTATTTCGGTAGAATCGGTCATCATATCCATATTAGTTAACTTTTCATCTAATCTTTGCTGATATTCTGAGGCTAAGTTTTCTTTCCATTTCAGTCGCAGTAAAAGTTTCATATGGGTTCGTGTAAGTCTAGGTTCTCCAGTCCAGTCTACCAATAACGGCATGTGATCAGAATAGTTCTTAATCTGGATCTGGAACGAATGTATTAAATCGTTCCATTCATTGTTTATAGCGCAGTAGCCGATTACAGATTTTCCTTGTCCTCCTAGAAAAGTAAAGTTGCCATTCATATCACCGTTTGTACAACCATTTAAAATTGAGCAATCAAATAGTTGTAATAGATCCATAAGAATTGTTCCATTCCGATTTAGTACCGTGTCCATTGACTTTCTCTGGTTATGAGTAATCAGATTATTTGATGTGCTTAGGGCGGTTGTGACTTGTTAATTGCTTGTTCTGGCATTGAAGTCACCAATAATAAGGACACTTTTGTTTCCATAATGATGCATGATGTCATTAAGACGCTGAAAGTCCTCGCTCCATTTGTTGCAGTTAATGTAATACGGGATTATGTATAGATTATTTTCATTTAAAAGCTTAACTACGGTAACTCTTTCATGCTCTTCAAAACCATAGGTCGCCAACATCGATGTTTTGATCCCATAAAGACTTCCTCCACTTGCACGACATTTTAAATTTGTTTTAACTGCTTCATTCCAAACTATAGTTTAAATCCACCAAAATACTTTACAAATAATTTGAAATTTTCTTTGATTACATGTGTTTCGTATAAAAAAAACATCAAAACTTTTTATATACCTAGTTAAAAAAATCTACAAACATAATTTTATTACTTAGACCTGACACGTTGTAAGACAGAATACTAATTTTACTTAAATAATTTGAACTGACGGCATCACAATTTCATTTTCGCATTTGCGTACTATTTCTACAACTATTCATTAACATAACTGCTTAGACCAGATTTATTAATTAAGTTTACATTAGGAAGGGGGTCATCCTGTTGACGGATAGATATAAAACTTGGTGCGCATATTTAGTTCGGTTATCATATGCAAAATGGTCGCCACTACAAATGATAGTCGTTGTTTCGTAGAACAGAGTCCTTAATGAAAACAAAAAAGACATCCAATATGGACGTCACAAATTGGTAGGTTTATCCTTTGTAACGAAGCGTTCATGCTACCTCTTACCTGTGATACTTTTATGCTGTTTGTTACTATAGTACAATCAGAGTCGACAGCACTGGTTCACAAAAGTACAGCGTATCATCGCCACACTACCCACACAACAGCCATATGGATGCACGAGACATAGGAGTGTTCACTCGCAGAGTATAACTCACACTTTGTTCCTTCCGAAATATTTATATAGGCAACTTGAATTTTGTGAAAAAGACACGATCCCGCCGCCGTCCATGCATAGCAATCAGCCATAAGACTAGGTAAGAAATAATTGTTATTTATAATTTATTATTGCCGACTGAAAACCGTCCGACCATTGCGTACTATTGGATTTCCGTAAGGAAACCCTCAGTTCGCAGCTACTTAACGTCCTCCGTGCCACAAGGGGCCGTACATAAACCTGCTGATCCACCAGAGCTATTGCCTGCTGTTTTGCCGTGTCACAAGGGGCCGTAAATAAACCTTCCGATCCACCAGAGCTATTGCCTGTTGTTTTTGCCGTGCCACAAGGGGCCGTAAATAAACCTTCCGATCCACCAGAGCTATTGCCTGCTGTTTTTGCCGTGCCACAAGGGGCCGTAAATAAACCTTCCGATCCACCAGAGCTATTGCCTGCTGTTTTGCCGTGCCACAAGGGGCCGTAAATAAACCTTCTGATCTACCAGAGTTAGTGCCTGCTGTTTGCCGTGCCACTAGGGGCCGTACATAAACCTGCCGATCCACCAGAGCTATTGCCTGCTGTTTCTCCGTGCCACAAAGGGGACATAAACATACCTGATTTTTTCTATTTGTTTCAGGTCAGGGCGTTAGCTACAAATAGGCGTCCAACCGTAAGTCCTTACGACCGAGGACCATCCGTACGGACTGTACGGCACCGTAGTTAGTTCTAAGTTTATATTCTATACCGTGTTAATTAAGAGTAATTAGTTGTGTTAGTAATAAAGAGTTGGTACATTTAAGGTGAAGACCTTATTCTGAAGTTTCGTGTTTTTCTTCAGAAAGACCCTGGCTAATCCGACGAGCAAAACCTCGGCTGGAAAGCAAAAAGCACGTCACAATTTGGCGCCCGAGCAGGGACTATTCGTAGTCTCCTTCCGTACAAAAAAAACTCTTTATTACTACAAAACACACGTAAAGAATACTCTGCTAATTAAATCATAAATTAAATAATGTCCGAAAACGAAGATAATTTTGATGTTTCGGCAGCATAGGAGCTATTTACCTGCTGAGTAAGCAGCAGCTCACGGGGCGAATGCGCCAACAAGGCCTCGATACCGAGGCTTCGCTGGCCGCCCTCCATAAAGCGCTCATATAAAAGGCGCTAGGCAAAGAAAATCCATGCAAAACCTATGCGAAGAAATGGAGCGAGCCGTGACCGAGAGGGAATACAAAGAGGTATGTTTTCTGCCGATACCGAACCGAATTCTGAGGCAGATAACGAGCCGAAATCCCCCGGTTATACGGAAATATCTCTCCCGGTACCAACCTTTACGCCCTCTCCGTCGCCGCCCTCCGAACCACTTTTAGCTTCTAGACCGACTGAAAAGGTTTCTGATACGACCACCTTACCTGATCGCGAGCGCCCTGAAAACCCTATTCCGCAGAGACTTGCTCATAAGTTCATCAGCCGCGAGGCGGAAGTCATGAACACGGTCAGGAAGTGGGGGCTTAAATTCGACTCTACCGGTAATGCGTTAGAGTTCCTAGCGCGCATAGAAGAGTTAACCTCTTGCTATGATATCCGACCAGACGAAATGGTGAAAGCCTTACCCGAAGTTTTTAGAGGTACGGCACTGGAATGGTTCCGCATTAATAGAGACCGTATAAAAACGTGGGTCCAGTTTCACGACGTTTTCCTTGAGCGATATTTGCCAGCCCGTTATATCTTCAAATTAGAAGACGAAATAATGCGACGAAGGCAAGGCCCACGTGAAAAGGCCAAGGAATTCATTCAGGCAACTCAATACATGATTCATAGACGTCCAAACTTGAGTATAACTGACAGCGTGGATCGTATTTACGACAGCCTACGTCCAGAATATCACCTATATATTAAAAAGAAAGACTTCTCAAGTATTGAAGAGCTGATGAAGTTAGCCGAGGAGTTTGAGTATATCCAAGGCGAAAACCGGAGCTCTCATCAGCCCTCACCCCACTCAAACCTACCGCACCGCACGACGCAACCTTTGCGACAGCAGCCGCATAATCCTCCCCGCCCGCCGCAGGGCGCAACCTTCGATAGGCAACTTGTCCTTTCTGCTAGCCCATACGATAGGTCAACCCATTGTTGGAATTGTAAGCAGAGGGGGCATAGTAAAGCCAACTGCCGTATACCGTTCCGCTTATTCTGCTCCTATTGCGGAGAGGACGGTCGAATGACGGACGACTGCGCCTGTCACCCACACCGCGCTTCTCCGATGAACGATCAAACAAAAAGGGTAAACGGCAGACAGGGCGAGAAAGCAAACGTGTCCGCGGCCACCGACACGATACCAAGGCAAGCACCACATTCAACGGACTCCGGCCCTCTTCAAGAGCCACTAATCAAACGACCGTCGCCAAGTCTCCCACACGAAAATTGGACTGACCCAAGGTGTTTTGTAACCGTCCGGATTTTTGACCAGTCACTGCAGCACTATTAGATACGGGGGCAACGAAATCTTTTATCAATACGACAGCCCGCCAGCTCTTGCGTAAGGGTAGAGCTCCCGTGCAATACCGGCAACATCTTACACATTTAGCTGACGGGAATCCGGTGTCCAGCCGGGAACACTACACCGTGTCGTTTACCGTAGAAGGGCAACCAGTTCAAGGCGAGTTGACGTATATGAGGCAACTCACCGAAGCCATGGTAATTGGAGTAGATCTACTTCGAGACCTAGGTTTGAGGATGACGTTGCGAGGTAACGAAATAGAGTGGGCGAATGACAATCAGAGTGAACACCGAGACCACCTTTGTATGTTAGGTGGTAAACCACTTACCTGGCAACAGGAAGAGACGCTCAATGAGTTATTGGCCACCGAACTCAAGAAATTTGATGGCCTACCAAAGACCACTAACGCTGCCGTGCACCGTATTCAATTAAAGACCGACCAGCCTTTCAAGCAAAGGTATTATCCTAAGAATCCAGCCATGCAACAAATTATCGATGACGAAATCAACGAGCTTTTACAGGACGACAAGATTGAGCCGGCAAATAGTCCCTACAGCTCACCGATAGTCCTTGTTAAGAAGAAAACCGGGTCGTGGAGAGTATGTGTGGATTATCGCCAGCTCAACGCCATATCGGTTATGGACGCTTATCCGCTCCCGCAAATTGTCGCTATCCTCGACAAACTTAAAAAAGCTAATTTCATTTCAACTATTGATCTGAAACAGGGGTATTGGCAGATCCATCTGCACCCCGATTCCCGACCAGCTACCGCGTTCACGGTACAAGGGCGTGGCCTTTATCAGTGGAAGGTTATGCCGTGTGGTCTTAATTCCGCCGCCGGCACGTTCCAGCGCATGCTGGACGGTATTATAAGTCCGGAAATGGATGATTACGCCTTCGCGTACTTAGACGATATAATAGTCGTAAGTGAGTCATTTACCGACCACCTTAAACATTTGTCAGAGGTGTTTATGAGATTGCAAAGTGCCAATCTGAGAATTAACGAAGACAAATGCGAGTTCTGCAAGAGTAAATTGAAATACCTGGGTCATGTTGTGATCGCGGGATAAGCACTGACCCCGACAAAATTGCTGCGGTACAAGACTTGAGTGCACCACGCAATGTTAAAGAACTACGTCGCGTCATGGGAATAACGTCTTGGTACCGACGTTTCATTAAAAACTTCTCAGCGGTGGCCAATCCCTTGACAATGTTGCTCAAGAAAAACCAGGAGTGGATTTAGGGAGAACACCAAGAATCCGCATTCATGGAGTTAAAGAAAAGATTAACTGAGGCACCAGTGCTAATGTGTCCGGATTTCACCTTACCATTCACGTGCAAACGGATGCCAGCCAATACGGACTAGGGGTAGTTCTATCGCAAAATTGCAATGACAGCGAGAGAGTTATCGCATATGCCAGTAGCACCCTCACGGATTTGGAAAAGAAATATTCGGTCACGGAGAAGGAGTGTTTAGCGATACTTTTCGGGATAAGGAAAATGAGGCCATACCTCGAGGGCTATCATTTTACCGTCATTACAGATCACCATTCCTTAAAGTGGCTTCACTCCCTGGATAACCCCTCTGGCCGACTGGCACGGTGGGCCATAGAACTTCAGCAGTACGATTTCGAGATTAAATATCGTAAGGGAGCTATGAACGTCGTCGCGGATACGTTGTCGAGGGACCCCATTCCGTTAAATGAAAGCGACTTATCCATTATGTTCGGGTCAGAAGACGATTGGACGCAGAAGCGCATGCAGCAGGTGCTAAAGGATCCCACAAAATATCCCGACTACCGTATACTCGATAACCAACTCTACCGAAAGTTTCCAGCTAGCCCTTTGTCATGTCAGAGTAGCGATTGGAAGCTATGCGTTCCCACGACGGACAGAACGCAAATCCTGAACGACAATCACGACGCACCCGCCGCAGGCCATCTAGGAATAGCTAAAACAGTAACCCGAATTATGAGTCTGTATTACTGGCCGGGGATGTATAGGGATATCTCGCAGTATGTACTGAAGTGCCAAGTTTGCAGAAAATATAAAGCGTCGCAGCAAAAGCCAAACGGGCTGATGCATACTAGCCGTGCCACCGAACCATGGGACACAGTTTGTATAGACTTCGTGGGGCCATTGCCTAAGTCCATGAAAGGGAACACCATGCTATTGGTCATGGTGGATAAATTCACGAAGTGGGTAGAAGCTGTCCCCATGCGATCAGCCACCAGTCAAGCCGTGGTCAAGGCCCTAAGAGAGAGAGAGAGTCATAGCGCACTTTGGGGTACCACGTGTCTTACTATCCGACAATGGTAGTCAATTTATTAGTTCCACCTTGACAAACTTCCTACAAGAGATGGGTATTCAACAAAGGCTTACCGCACCGTACTCCCCGCAGGAGAATCCTACGGAAAGAGTTAATCGAGTTTTAAAAACAATGATTGCCCAGTATGTGGGAGAGAATCACCGATCGTGGGACGAACACCTACCCGAGCTCTCTTTCGCCATTAATACAAGCAAACATAGCTCCACTGGTTTCACACCCGCTTTCCTTAACTATGGAAGAGAAATTAAAACACCTCAACACTACCATGTACCAAGTAACCATGAAGTTGAATCTGTATCAGTAAGGAAAGAGAGGCTGAGAGCTATCTACCAGCTGGTAGAAGAAGAGTGAAGACACTCTCTTCTGCAGCTAAACATTTCACTGAAAAATTAGCTCCCCGCTATGAAGGCCTATACGAGGTCATCAGATTCGACTCTCCGGTCATTATCGTATTAAGGAAATTAGAAAAAACAAAGGGAAGGAGAGGCGAAACCGTTAGAGCGCATGTGAAAGACTTAAAAGGTTTCTCTTCACACGAAACGAAACAATCGACTGAAGAAGTATTATTCATCAGTCAGTCATCAGCCTCCAGCCTCCACGCCGTGCACATCCAAAGCAAAGAAAAAGGATAAAATGGACTATTCTGGGGAAGACAGTGCCAAGGAAGACGCGCAACCTTGGAAAAGGCAACCTACACGACCAGCAAAAATGAAACCCCAGATCCGGTCAATCGTGTTTTTGCCAAATTTACCACCGCAGCACCCATCCACATAATCATCGTTGGAGGGTCCTCGTCGTCGCAACCGTACCGTTACCACGCCACTGGCTCCACCCGTTCCTAGTTTAACCTTGTTTTAGGTTACCGACGCCACCGGTACTAAAAGGAAACGCGATGTGCTAGCCAAAGGGAGTACCGGTCCCAGAGAAACTAAAACGGAGGAACGTTTGCCTGGTAAAAAGGAGGTCACTGCCCGGTGTACTACTAACCGCCGCGTAAATCAACCACATGCGACACAGGCCGCGACCGCCAACCAGAAGGCAGTTCCGCCTACCTTGCCGACGTCAGCCGAGAAGAGTCACAACCGCCACACGCCGAGTGCAACCGCCGAACATGCCGTCCTCCCCTCCAGGGAAACATTGCAAGCAGCTGCCGCCACGAGTTCAGCAACTGCTCGCGCAGCTATAACGGCAGTCCGGTCCGCAGCCGAGACCTCCCGTGCTGTGTTTTCCGGCCTAAGCGAGGGCAACCCCAAAATTAGCGGGGTAAAATTAGAATTCCCTCTTCTAGTCAAGATGCCAGGACCACCACCGACATTAGAACCCGTGAAGGATAAAAAGAATGAAGGAGAGACAGTTGACGCGTTCCAGGGGATCAACATCACCCGGCATCCACTGTATAATTCCACACGCCGACGGCAACGCCTGCTGTTCGCCCGCAGGCACGGACAGGTCGATAGCCGTATTATCAAGCCAGTGGTGGCCGTACTTTTTTGCAATGGAGCTCGTAAACGAATAGTTTTTGACCCCTAAACGAAAGCTGTTTTGGTTATTTTTTTCCGTGGATTTAGTATTTTGGTTTTTTTGAGTTGATTCTGTTTTACTAGTTTTTGGTGAATAAGTATTTTAGTTTTTTTTAGAAGTTGATTTTTGTTTTTTTTTTGGTTACAATAAAATTTATATTTATATATATATATGCATATGATCGTTTCTTTTTTCCAAGAAAGTTCATATTCAATAACATCCGGAGGTCAGGTTACAAGACGAGAAGGTTCTCGCCTCCAAAAGGGGGTGGTATGTAACGAAGCGTTCATGCTACCTCTTACCTGTGATACTTTTATGCTGTCTAGTACTTTTGTTACTATAGTACAATCAGAGTCGACAGCACTGGTTCACAAAAGTACAGCGTATCATCGCCACACTACCCACACAACAGCCATATGGATGCACGAGACATAGGAGTGTTCACTCGCAGAGTATAACTCACACTTTGTTCCTTCCGAAATATTTATATAGGCAACCTGAATTTTGTGAAAAAGACACGATCCCGCCGCCGTCAATGCATAGCAATCAGCCTTAAGACTAGGTAAGAAATAATTGTTATTTATAATTTATTATTGCCGACTGAAAACCGTCCGACCATTGCGTACTATTGGATTTCCGTAAAGAAACCCTCAGTTCGCAGCTACTTAACGTCCTCCGTACCACAAGGGGCCGTACATAAACCTGCTGATCCACCAGAGCTATTGCCTGCTGTTTTGCCGTGCCACAAGGGGCCGTAAATAAACCTTCCGATCCACCGGAGCTATTGCCTGCTGTTTTTGCCGTGCCACAAGGGGCCGTAAATAAACCTTCCGATCCACCAGAGCTATTGCCTGCTGTTTTTGCCGTGCCACAAGGGGCCGTAAATAAACCTTCCGATCCACCAGAGCTATTGCCTGCTGTTTTGTCGTGCCACAAGGGGCCGTAAATAAACATTCCGATCCACCAGAGCTAATGCCTGCTGTTTTGCCGTGCCACAAGGGGCCGTAAATAAACCTTCCGATCCACCAGAGCTATTGCCTGCTGTTTTTGCCGTGCCACAAGGGGCCGTAAATAAACCTTCCGATCCACCAGAGCTATTGCCTGCTGTTTTTACCGTGCCACAAAGGGCCGTAAATAAACCTTCCGATCCACCAGAGCTATTGCCTGCTGTTTTGCCGTGCCACAAGGGGCCGTAAATAAACCTTCTGATCTACCAGAGTTAGTGCCTGCTGTTTTCCGTGCCACTAGGGGCCGTACATAAACCTGCCGATCCACCAGAGCTATTGCCTGCTGTTTCTCCGTGCCACCAAGGGGCCGTAAACATACCTGATTTTCTCTATTTGTTTCAGGTCAGGGCGTTAGCTACAAATAGGCGTCCAACCGTAAGTCCTTACGACCGAGGACCATCCGTACGGACTGTACGGCACCGTAGTTAGTTCTAAGTTTATATTCTATTCCGTGTAAATTAAGAGTAATTAGTTGTGTTAGTAATAAAGAGTTGGTACATTTAAGGTGAAGACCTTATCCTGAAGTTTCGTGTTTTTCTTCAGAAAGACCCTGGCTAATCCGACGAGCAAAACCTCGGCTGGAAAGCAAAAAGCACGTCACACCTTCTTTACACTGAAAAAATATATATGCAACAAAATAAAAAGCTAAAAACTGGAACAAATAAATGAGTACAACCAATTCTGGCTAAAATTAAAGCGGTCTATGGCAAAAAAATTAACCTCTAGCTTAAGAGTGGGCTACATGTAACGCATCAATTAGGTAAAGAAGAAAACTCTATTATTAGCATTGTCTTCATTGATGGGTTAATACTTGCGTCAATAAGCACCACTTCCCTTATCAACATGACAAGACAGCTGCGTTATCTTTGATGAGCGAAAAATATCGAACTTAGTAAGTTTCAGATTTTTTAATATTTTACAGAATATATGGTACAGCGGGTGTGATTTTAAGTTTAAGTGGCACTAATAGTTCCTCTAGAAAATTAAAATGGTCCAGCAATGTTTTTTAAAATGTTCCAACAATGTTTTTGTTCCGCTCGAGAAATAGCACTTTTTCCTCACGCAGCATTAGTATTCCATTTTTCTTCTTCAATTGCGCTTTCTTAGTTAGTTAGGTATTTTGAAAAATGCTAGGGGTAACAAAAACGGTTTTCGGGTTCAGAATTTTTTTATTTTGATGCTGCACTTTAAACTGGCGAAATTTTTTCATGTTGCTCAGGTGATGGTTTTTATTTTGAAGTTCATATTTTGAAATAAATAAAATAAAATACATTCAAGTTCTTCAATAAATTGAGACACAATTCTTGCATTTCGATTCATTTCATTCATGATTCAGTAAATTTTTCGTGGCCTGCGATTTCTCTAGACATCCCAAACGACACCTTTTGTTTTTCTTTGTCTGTAGACTTACATTTTATTCAGCCATTAACTCACCATAGTTGCCCAAAGGGATAACTGAAAAGTATGTTGTTTAATAAATTAGCAAACAACTAAATTGTAAAGGGTCCGCAAAATCTTTTCTTTTTGAAAAAAAAAAAACCATTGAATATTTTCTCAAATTTCTTTTTTTATTTGAAAATACAATCCTTCCGGTTAGTAATGGAAAAAAATTCATTCAAATAGCTGTCACGGCTGGCCATGCAGTAGCCTGCACGATCGGTCCAATTTTTAAGCACATTATCGATTGTGTGCAGCTGTATTTCACCAATGGCTTCACGAATATTGTCCTTTAAAGCGTCAATTGTCTCTGGCTTGTCAGCGTAACACTTATATTTTACGGCACCCCACAAATAATAGTCCAACGGTGTCAAATCGCAGCTCCGAGGTGGCCAAATGACATCAGCTCTGCGGCTGATATCGATCTTCAAAAACAGGGCGCAAAACATAATTTTCGCACGCATTCTGCAACAGCCATGATTTTCAAAGTAATGTTGCAATAATTCCCAGCGTTGTACTCAACCATATTCGTTCAGCGGAAGAATAAAACTAATTTATCTGTCAAATCAGACATGAGCTAAGTGTTACCATTCACGAAATAAGCACTTGTAGAAAAAAAAATGTTAGATGGCGGACCCTTTAGTTATTATCGACTGAATAAACTTATCTTTATTTTGCACCTTGTGGCACAATACGCAAAATCCAAAAATACGTCAACAGCTGTTGCACCAGGTAGTCCAGGAACTTGTCTGTGTTGCAAGCGATCCCTTTCATCCCACCGGTCTATTGTTTCTGTATCAAAATCCACTATTATGTAAACAGTCGGCATGTTTGATCTCCACCGCATCAAAGGGTGCCGCACTTGGCTTTCTCTCTGCCTCACTCTGATCTCTTGCCGCCGACCTCGTGACCAAATCCCCGAACAATAAACTAGCCAACAACTTGTTCTGAAGAGACGGAAAATGTTTGAATCTCCGAACTCCGATGAACATTTAAGAATTAAGATCCATGCAGAGCACACTCTTGAAGTGCGCATCACCGCTAAACAAACTCTTCTTCTCTTCATGTTCATGGGGAAACTATAAAAAACTTCTCCGATATGAACGAATCCAGTTCAGTTTGTTGGCAGCTCTCATTTGATATGTTTTTGATCTTTTACATCCTTGGGAGTGTGTATATGTGTGTGCCTCTGGCACTTCATTACCATTTATTTATTTATTATTTCTTGGCCAACTGAATAATAATTGCGTAAGAGCACGTCACGTAAAGCTCTGTGAAGTCAATCGAGAAAGGATCTGTTTTGCTGGTCTGCCATGTGCCATCGTCTTCGGGCTTCGGCTTCCTGATGGGTATATTCTTCATCTCTTGCTCTCTGGTTTTCCAAGTCACTAATATCAGTGTAAGATGTGTATTAGTCCTTAGCAATCTCACCTGATTTACGAAGGACTTGTTTCTTTATGAAGACGATAACGATGATGAGGATGTTCTCCTGAGCAAAAAGGATAATTGACTTTCACGGATTATCTGTGTGCACAATGTATGCCAGCAGGTGCTGAAATCAGGTCGGCCGAGTATTTATGACTGCTTTGTCGGTCGCGGCGACTTTGTTCACCTCGCAAAGGGAGTGATGTGCAATGAAAGGAAATAACAGATGCAAAAAAAAATTCTTTCATCGAACTGGGAAGAATTTTTTCTTTCGAACAAACAGTGAAGACAGTGTTTCAATTTAGCACCAGAATCTACACACTCCTCAGTCCTCATATTACAATCACTTCACAAAGAAAATTATTTGACTTATGACGGAAACTATTTCGCCATATTCCAGTTTTAAGGGGCCTAAGATTTAAACAATTTTAAAAAATTTGTTTAGTAAGGTAATGAGTATTGCTTTCAATTTTTTTTTTTTAACACTTATTTTATTACTTGTTAAATATTAAAAAATTAAACTTCAGACAAAAAAAAAACAAATTTTTCAACTTTGACAATGGAAAATCTTCCTTTCTAAAAAATTTAATTCACTGGTGGCAGCTGGTTTATCTCTCCCTCTGATCGGAATTGAAAAAGTTGACAAATTATTCATTAGTATAAATATACGTAGCTATCCCAGGAACAAGGACTTAAAATACAAATTTTTTTTGACAATATGGCGGGCAGTTAAAGATACAAATTTGAAAACGACCGTTTTTTTCATTGTTTTGTAAATCAAAAAAAATATAAATATTAAATGGATACTATTTTTTTGCGTTCCAGCTATAGTAAGAACTGTACAGAGTAAAATATTTAAATTTCAGAAATACCAGCCGAGCAGTTTTCTTGTTTTGGCACCTACAACAAAAAAAAAAGGAGTTTCGAGATGAAGGTTTCAATAATATTCCAATACTTTTCAATAAAATTTAGCACTCGATGTTACTATCGCTGAGGACCACGTTCAACTAACTAATGCAATTTTTAAGTCCAAAAACTTGAACACCGCAAGGTCATGAATGAGATCCTCATAATTCCCAAACATGATGACGTCAAAGTAATTGCGTATGCCGATGACTTAGCTCTTCTGGCGACGGGAAATTCCCTACAACAATAAGCGATCTATTGAATAATGCACTAATCAGTTAACCTCCTCAAATCAGATTTGGTAATCTTCACGAATAGAAGAAAATTACCTACCTTTGAGATGCCAAGATTAAATGGAATCCCACTTAAGATCTCTGATCAAGCAAGATACTTGGGAGTGATCTTAGACCAAAAACTGAACATACGAGGTACAAAAAGCCACCAAAAATGGTAAGCTTGCGTTGAAATCAAGAATATCTTGTGCACCATTGGCTAAGCGCAACATTCGAGTAATGGGGTTAAAATGGCCATAGTTAGTGCGGTGAGTGGGAAGGTTGTAAAAAGGGATGGACCGTAGACTACGAGAATTGGTATTAAGGTAAAAAAATTTCAAGGAGAGCGGGAGATTCAATTGCACCAGTCAATATTTGGTGTACAAAAAGTATGTCAGCAATTGCACGAAGTTTGGCGAGGCTTTGTAATTGAATTAGTTGTAAACGATCTTCGTATGGAGGTAGGATGAGAGGGTTTGACCACGGTAGATGGCGTAAGACAAAGCGAAAGAATCTGCGTTGGACGGCTTCCATTCTATGTGACTGAGTGATTTGATAGGGGGACCAAACCTGAGATGCGTACTCTAGGATAGGTCTGACAAAAGTTTTGTATAGTGATTTGGTTACATAAGGATTGGAAAATTCTTTAGACCACCGTTTTATGAAACCAAGGGAAGAGTTCGCCTTATATTGATAATAATTATATAATATAATTATTTATATTTGGTCTATATGGAAACGAAAGTGGAGCTCTTTATCACAATAAACTCCAAGGTCACGAATAGAAGAAACAACTGGAACGGGAACCCCACAAAAGTCATAAGTCCGAGGGAGAGTAGGTATTCGTTTTCGTGAAAAGTAATGAATTGACATTTACTCACTTTAATATCAAGCAGATTCTTATGACACCAATCATTGTATATAAATTCTATAGTACTATTACTTTGACCCGTTCCGGTGACAAAGTGGGAATTGAACTTACGCCACAAAAGTTGGAATGTATTCCACAAGACTGTATTTGAAAAGAAAGAAAATTATATGCGTAAGAGCACGCTAAAAATAAACATTCCACATCAGCTGGTTCGCGCTTCCCCACGCGATGTTGCGCCACCTAACGATCAATACAGGAGATGAAAAAAGGTGTCCAGTAAAATTACTATAGTTTAGATATACAATGCACCAATTAAGAAAAGAATCTAACTCATGTTGAAGTAAAGAATTATCACGAGGTGTCGATATTGACTTCATAATTTTTATATCATCTGCATAGATTGAAAGATTTGAGTGCGAAATAATCATATGGACATCGTCGATAGCAAGGACAAAAAGGAGAGGACCGAGATGGCTACCTTGAGGCACACCGGAGGAGGCAGAAATGTGAATAGATAAGAAACTTCTAAGCAATACCTTACAGATGCGGTGATCTAAATAGGATTTCACCCATTGGATAAAATACGGGGGAAATCAAAAAGCACCTAACTTCAGATAAATTATATGGTGTGAGATTTTATCGAAAGCTTTCGAAAAGTCCGTAGTGATTACGTCAACCTCGTAGCCATGTTCAAGAGCACAGAGCGTCGTTGAAACAAATTGGGTTAAGTTAGTCGTGGTAGATCTTCCCTTTAGAAAACCATGCTGCAGTGGAGAAACAATAGACCTACAATGAAAGTATATAACGAGTCATAGACAATGCTTTCAAAAAGCTTAGGAATAGAGGAGAGTTTAGCAATAGGACGGAAGTTGGAGATATCACTTTTACTGCCTTTCTTATGAATTGGAAATATGAATGAATCTTTCCATAATGTTGGAATAACTGCTTGCGAGAGTGAGAGTTGAAATAAGGCTGTAAGGGGTTGACAAAGTACGTTTATACATTTTATTAGGAAAATGGCAGGAATACCGTCAGGACCGGGAGAAAAGTGCCATAATAGCACTGTATTCGTGTAAAAGGTTTAGTGGCAAAAATTGGGGACCAAATACTGAAATGATAAAATGTAGAAGACGAACATGAGGATACCACTCACTTCCTTTGTCACTGCCCAGCAATCTACCACACCAGAAAAAAAAGTCTAGGCAATTACTTCTTCTATGAACTAGAAGAATTATCAGACACTCCAAGAAACAGAAAACCTGTTAAGCTACAAAATGGTTAAAAATTTACCAACTATAAACTCATAGGTTTTTAGGACAATACTCTAGACTCTAGAGTATCACAATGGATCTACATTGAACTAAGTGTGGCGGAAATAAGATCAACCCTCAACCCATTCTGCCTAACTTAACCTAAGTCTTAAAACTAAAATATGTCCCGTTAAATTTATAAATTAGTGTTGGTCAGGTATACGAACCCGAGCAGCTGCAACTAGCGAACTAGAGCCCGACTCACCGATTTTTCTATTTAAGTACATGACCTTCTAATTAGCTGTAGATCTTGAAATACTTACACTGAGCCAAAAAACATCACCAAATCAAAAAAAAATGGCTTTGAATCAAAGAAAAAAGGCAACAATTTAGGACTAAAGGCGTTTTTCTTAGAGTCTAAGCTGCGACGCTTTTGAATAAAAATTGAATGAAAACTCCAATTTGAAATAAATGCTTTTTGACAATGATTTAAACGACAGGAGACCTGTAATTCTAAAAACTGTTAGCTCTGATTTAATTACGGATGGCTTTTCTTTTAAATTCTTATTGACCATAAGTGAAAGACAATGTGCATTATTTCTAAATGACATTCTTCTTTGAATTTCAATCGAAATACTCTGAAATCAAAGCTTTGATTCATTCAACCTATTGCGCTCGCTACTTCAATTTAAATAAGGGTCGTATTCGAATTGAATCAAATATGTTTTCAATTAGTAATCGCACGTATGGTAGTTTCGAGTAATACCAAACTAGACTAATTAAAAAAATTTAAATAAAAAATTAATTTGTTGAATTAAAGTTAGGTACATATTTTATTTATATTTAAAAAAGTGTTATTAACTAAGCATATACATTATTTATAAAGTCTAAAAATACTTATTTCTACATATCTAAATTTCAATTAGTTAAATAAAAATTAGTTTTGACATTACTGACATCGATTCTATTTTTGGTTTTGATTGGTTTGATCAAAATCATACAAAGTAAACATAAAGTCTAATTCAAAATTTATTAATGAAAGCTATTTAAAATCCTGCTCTCAATTGAAAAACTAATGCAATGGATGAGTTTGGTGACTTTCTACCAATCTAGCTACATCTAGTTTAATATTTTTAAGTTGCAGCCTTAAATCTCCGCGTTCGTTGACTTTCAGCTTTTTTCAACAAAATATGATGATGGAAGAGCGATTTTTCAGCAGTTTTCCACAATGCAGTATTTTGAGTTTTAGTCCTGCGCTGCAACCAGAACTTCTGAAAGTCTTTGTTGAACATTTGCTTAAGTTGTTCGTCAGTTTTGATGGTGATCAACTCTTGCTGCATTATCACATAGGCTTCTTCCATGGCCTTCATGCAGTACGGATTTATTATCCACTGAGGAATTTGTAAATTCAAAAGATCCTTAAACATGTTGGTAAAATCTTTGTGTAGCGCGTCCAAGTGAGTGACATATGATAAAATAACATCGTCTTGAAGGATTCTGATGGTTTTGACAAATGCGGAGACTGTAAGTTCTTTCAAATTTTATTTATAAAGTTTTCCCACAAACACCGCCGCCGATATAATTCATTTTGATTTGATCCAGTTGAGATTGTCACCCTGCATTGTTGTGACTTCTATTGGGAAAATTTAGCTGAATTTCTCAAAAACATTCCTTTTTCCAAAAAAAAAAGAACACATTGTGACCATGAGTTTCGTGTTATTGTTCTGGCAATCACAGGAATCAGAAAACAGATACAGGTTCCTTGTAATCTCTCCAGATAGCAGATTTTGTTTCAGAGTTCTTAAATAGCTGACTTAATCGAGGAACTACATAAGCTTCTTTTGGGCTTTCAATATCAAGCTAGTTATAAGGACATAAGGAGTAAGGTCTTCTTTAACTTTATTTTTCTTTTGGTTGACGATTCTCATTTTGTGAATCCAAACATGTCTTAAATAAAAGACTTATAAAACAGAAAACTTGGGAAGAGGTTGATTTTGCTGCAAATCGAAAACTATTTCATTAAGCCAGGATTTGACTTCGAATAAAATAATCTTTTTATATTTTTACAAACAGCATGGGGGTTTCCTGCTTTCTTTTGGGCTTCTTCAAAGCTGTCGAACACTATCAACTGTTCTAATTGGAATCTGCTTATTTATATCGCCCTTAACGGACCTGAATCATAAAAAATCTTATGCATTGTGTCGACAAATTACACCTGAATTATGCAAAAGCGTATGCATGTGCCTCCTAATGGAAAACCGAATGTTCCTCAATAAAAATGCAATTACATCAACTTAGGTACGAAAAGAAATTTATTGAATTTTTTTAAGAGTGGAACAATACTATACATATTATTCTCATAATAAAATGGCATTAGTATAACGCAACACTATCTTAAAAGTTCTAGATAAGAGCATGTGTAAAGGGGTCAATTGCGGAACTTGTCGACCCCCAAAATCAGACGTCGTTATTATCGACCCCTGGGAAACCGGGGTCGATATCGACCACTTTGGGAATCACTGGTTTAGAGTCTGGAGTAGGCTATAGGCTATATTTCGTCAACATATTCTTACAGAAACCGGAACGAGATCGGGAACCTTAAAACTACTTGACTGATTTCAAAAATTCTTTCAACTTTAGGAGGTAACATTATCCCTCAGTAACATAGACCTGCTAGTACTTTTATAAGCCTATGCATTCGGGCTGAGTAAATTTTTATGTGTCGCAAATTTTCGTAGGACGCCGAGCAAAGATAATCAATAAAAGAAAAATACACTTTCAAGTCGGTCCGGCCTCGTCCTCGGCGCACAGTGGTTTCACCGATGACTGATTTCGTAATCACAAGACGCTTTACTAATGATCCGAGATTGTTATTCTTGTCGCCCTCGGTTGATTTATTGTTGCAAAAGGAATCAAAAAGTGAGAGAGATAGCGGCCATATCTCTGTCAATTTTTAACATAGACAATCGTCTGATGCACCGTTTTAAGAAAAAATGTACTACCTCAATTTATTATGAAGAAACTTCTATACTCAGGTTACAAAAAAAGTGCTATTAAAAAAAATTTTTTAAAATTTTGACGTTTAAGGTCAGGGGATTTTGACGTTTTGGATACGAAAATAATAGTAACTTAAGGGCCGTTTTCTTCACTAAAAGTTGAAGTCAACTGGAGGATTTTTATTCTCAACTTGTGATCTTGTTTTTCTTCACTCAAATTTGACAGCTTCAAATTTCGATTTTCAACTCTCGAGTTGATCAACTTCCGATTTTCTCAACTCATGAAAAAAGCAGAAGTTGAATGAGCAAACTTGACAGTTGACTTTGAAATTTAATTTTGTTCTACATTTTGTTGCTTTTGCCAATTATTTTCGTTTACATATACAGTCGATGGCAAAATTATTTGCACAATGTATTTTTCATACTGTATCTCCTCAACAAAGTGGTATTACTTTAAAATAATGTAGTTTTTAGATAATTGTGTTATTAATTTATTAACTCCAACATCTTCTTGATGTAAAAAAAAAATAAAGAATGAAGTTTCATAAGTAAGCGGTTAAAATCACAAAAGAGAAAATAGTAAAATTATTGTGACATGTAAAAAATGTGGCAAAATTATTTGCACAAGGGCATTTTTCTTCCAGTAACGCTTCTGAAAGCAAAAAAAAGAAAATTTCTAGTAAAATCGCAATAGTTTCATTGCCACAGTTTTACCTAATAGCTTGTGTTTCCACCTTTTGCTGCAATAACCTCTGCAAGGCGTCTTGGAACGGAATCTATTAAGTGTTGAATCTGCTCTGCAGGAATGGTACTCCAAGCTGTAATAAAATCTTTCCACGTTTCATCGGCAGATCTTCCTATGTTTTGTGGAATTTTGGATTTCACAAGATGCCAAACATTCTCGATTACATTTAAGTCAGGACTTTGGGGAGGCCATTTCAAAGTTTCTTGACCTACTTCCGATAGATACTTTTTAATGTTCCAGGCGGTGTGTATGGGAGCATTATCTTGCTGGAGTATGAAATTGGTCCCGATGAATGTAGAATCTGCCACCAGTGCAACATCATTTAGTATCTCTAAATAATGTGACTGTGTCATATGATCGGAGCACCTAACAAGTAACAAGCCCCAAACACGAAAAGAACGGTTAGAAGCGGCACGTGAATTTTATTCTATAGCAAAGTTTCCAAGAACTATTGTGGCAATAGATTGCACGCATGTAAGAATCCAATCGCCTGGTGGAAAAGATGCTGAACTTTTTAGAAACCGCAAGTGTTGGTTCTCTATAGTTCTATTATAGTATAGTTCTCTATAGTTTCTGCAGATCTGAAAATAATAGACATCGTTGCTCGTTGGCAGGTAGTATCTGCACATTAAGTGAAAGTAAATAAAAGCTTTACTCTTGACTTTCGGTTCTATCCTTTTTTCAGGGTTCTACGCACGATCAACGTATTTTCAATTCGTCAACTTTGAGGCAACGATTTGAACAGGGTGAATTTGAGCAATTTATTATTATTGGTGACTCTGGCTACTCAAACACAAATTACTTGGGGACACCTTTTCAAAATGTTTCAAATAATGTTGAAAATTTATACAATGAGTCTCAGATTCGTACTCGAAATTCAGTCGAGCGTTCTTATGGAATTTGGAAAAGACGGTTTCCAGTATTGGCAACTGGGTTAAGATGCAGAGTTGAAACCGTGCAGTTGGTTATAATTGCTTGTGCCGTCCTTCACAACATAGCAATTGACGAAAAGGAACCACAACCTCCACCGGAAATGCTCGGAATCGATGACATGTTTTATAATACACATGTTCCATCGTCTAAACAAAATCAAATGCCTTCAACAACGATTGGGAACGCGAGGTCCCGAATTCGATTTTATTTTCAGTCAATTTTAGACCAAGAACAAACACGCCAAAATTAAAAACCAAACACATTCAATATACAATACATATGTATGTATATAAATTGATATTTATTATCTAATATTTTTATAATAAAACTATTTTTGAATTTAAAAATATGACTTTTTTGCAGCAGCTGTTGGAAATGGGTTTATTCGTTGCTCTCTTAACATATCCATACGTGCTTGGATGGATGGATTTCCGCATCATGTTCCAATTGTTTTTTTGCTATCTCCAATTCTATTAGAGAGCGTTCTCGTTCGATTTGTGCTTTTTCTCTTTCGAAGCTATACCGCTCTTTCTCCGACTCCAAAATTTGCAATTCTATTGCATTTTTCTTTAGTCGGTGTTCTCTTAATTCTTCCTCGTACTTTTCCTTTTCTGAAGGTCCCATTTCACCCTCTATTCTTTGCTTCCGACGTCTGTTGGTCAGCAAAGGATTCGGTGGCTTGCCCAATTTGGTTGGGTTGACCCTCTCCCAGGACTCATCACAAACTTCTTCCAAAGCAGTCGTCTGAAATGCTACTACATTTTAATCAACATTACCTTGATGCAGGCAATCATTTTGCAATATTAAAATATCAATGATATTAATACCGGATTCAGTGGCATCATTGGCTTCGATGGGTTCTGGCGCAGGTTTTTCTAGGGAAAGAAAATTGCTGTCGCCAGTCCCTGCAGAGCGCCCATACGTTGACGGAATCAATAAATGATTAAGTTCTTGCATGGGCTCGCTCAATGCATGGAGTTCTTTCTTTGGTGGACTTCCACCAGTTGCTTTGGCATCCTTGGAAAAATATGTTGTTCTGTTTTTTAAATGTTTTTTTATTTTACCATATTTTTCCCTCAAAGATTTCACGCTCCTCTCCTAAAATAAAAGAAAAATCATATTTAAATATGTAATTCGAATAAGCTTATTTTGTACAAACCTGGCTAGGTGGGGCGATATTGAATTGTTTGGCAATGTCCTCCCACGCCTTGTCCTTGTCTCGTTTTGTTGCGCCATCAGTTTTTTTTATTTTCTATAACCTGGCTGTATTTGCAATGCATTTGCAACCAGCCAGTCCTCTTCTTCTTTGTTATACACCACTTTTGGTAACTTGTTAGTTTTTTCTGCCATGTTTTTATTAAATTTTATTTTCGCAATAAACACAGTGAACTACCGGAACTTTAATTTTCAAAACAATCGAACAACCGAAATTCAAATCTAAAGTTGAAATTTATGTATCTGTCAAAAATATCCCTAGGAAATTTTTAAAAACGTAGAGTTGAAATTTAAAATAGTGAAGAAAAGCAAGTTTCAACTTGTTTCTCAACTTTTTAGCTTGCGTCAACTCTAAAGTTGGCCAACTTGAGAGTTTCAGACAAGTTGAGAAATAGTGAAGAAAACGACCCTAAGAGCACTCGTCGTTTTTTCTTTGCAATTAGCTTATAAAGCGATTCCTACAATGAAAATTAATCATCTTTTTGAGTACTTTTCTTAAGACATTCTTCTTCTTCATTTTTCTGACGTTATGAGCATCGTTATCTTGAAGTGATCTCCGCTTTCACATAAACCCCTCAGTGATCCGTTCGTGGACATACGTGGACGTTGAACTTAGGATGTGTCAGAAAACCTCGCGGTTTTGGATTATTCTATGCCTGATGCCAACCAATTGTAGATTTCGTTGAATTTGTTTGTCCAAGGAGTGTTGTGGGCAAATGGGCTACCTTTCTTTTCCTTCCATCGTGATCGTGTCTGAATGTTGTATGATATTGCCTTTTCGACGGGGTTCTCTGGATCTGTCCTTTGAATTTGATTTGACATTACAAACTGAGCCGGTTGGGCACTATTTTTCCGAGATAGTACTTTTTAAATACGATCAGGTTGTTATTCTTGTTTAAATGAACACTTATCTCAGTTGTAGTCAACTTTCTCACATACTTTTTGTGCATTGTGAACCAAATGTGAGTGCTGGACGAAAGACCGCGATCAGGTTAGGGAATAGGGAGCACTTTTCTATCACAGAAGAAAATGGAGGTCTTCGTCATCTCATCCACCTCATACGATTACTCGATGATTGATGTTGTCATTACAAGTTGCTTCACTATCGATCATCGATTAATGTTATTTAATTCAATGACAAATAATCGAGTTTATAACTCAAAATTTAAAATACAAATGATTTTCTGTGTGTTCTAATTAAAATTTTTTGAATGTAATATACCTAGTAATAGCTGAAATACTTTATGTTGAAAGAAAGCAAAAAATCCACTTCAGTCTCACTATGAATTTTTTTTTTTCTTCAATGCTAAACTAATAGGTTTCCACAAGATACACACCAAAGAACAAATAGTCTACAAGTAAAAAGAAACATGAACCTCGCTCGTGAGTAAAATGGAGACACGATAGAAAACAACATAGCACAGGGAGCACCACTAAGTTGTATGGTCCGAAACAAAGTTATAGCTAGGAAGGAGGAAACTACAAAGAAACGGAAAAGTGGTCTATTATTCCCACACCAGCGTTCAAGCGATCGGTGTAATCAAACAATAATCTCTGCATTAAGGCACACGCCATTTCGAAGATCAAATGACGCCGACAAATTTTCTGCGGTTGCGCGCGTCCAACAAATCCCAAGAAATCAGGGAGTTGGTTGTTTCTTCTCCGACCGCCACAGCCACACCGCTCCGACGCCACAGCTCTCTCTTTTATGTTGAAACTTATATCATCTTCATCATCATCATCACCATCATCGTCTTCGTTTTCTTTTTAGATGTGTCTTTGTAACCGTAAGCTATTCGTATAAGAAGATGAGGATTGTTCCTTCACATCATGCCACAAGCCACGAGTTCTTCCGCGGTATGATTCTCTTTAAAGTTGCAGAAGTAAGTACTCAGACTCACGCCGTCATTTATGAGACAGCTCGTAAGAGTATACCGACTAAAGGAATATATTATAAAGAGAGCTATTGATTGGTAGCAAACGAGAACCAGCAAGAGCGTCCCCGACCAGGCCTTAAAGGAATTATTTATTGTGGAGAATTGAAAATAAAGTTATCAATTTCTAAAAGAGACTGCAAATTATGGAAGCAGTGCACGTTAGTTTTGTTTCACAGTTCAACCACAGGACGAATAAAGAAAACTAAACAAAACAAGCGTTGGCATCAGTCAATAAGGCTCAAGGGTCAGTTGTATTATAAGACATTTGCCGAAAAGAAAAAGATAAAATGTCGTAAAGCAATTTCACCTGATAGTTTCATGGTTCTTTTCATCTTCCAATTTCTTAGTTTTGATTTCAACTACAAAAAACGAAGGAAATTCAACACTTTCTGTACAGGGCTAAGTTAAATGTTTAGTGCTTGCTTCCGACGTTGAGTTGAGAATAGAAAAACAATATTTGTCAGTTTAAGAGATCATCTCAGTGTGACCACCCGAAAAAATTTCGCGATTTTTTTTTTTCATGGTTAGGATATATCCTTAATCGGTCTGAGTTTTTAATGAATTAAAGAAACGATGATGAATACAAATAAATGCTTTTTGTTGCGGTGATTTTTTAGTTTTTATTATTGTTATTAATTTATCAAAAATGTTATTAAGAAAAGAGTCCTATTCGGTGTACACTTTTCTGGGCTCAATTTTGATCTGAAACAAAAACTTCAAAAAGATTATTAATCTGAAGGAAAGCCGCTATCCTTCTATGTAAGTTTTTTTTAAATTTTTTTTTGACAGAATGGCGGCGATTTTAAAAAAAAGCTTCCATAGGACTATAGAGGATGTCAAGAAGAATGTTCTGATAAAATTTGAAATCGGTAGCTTGAAAACTTTTCCCTCAGCAACGGACACCGTTTTGAAACCAGTCGTGACTGTTTTTTTAGCTTTGTATTTTGATGAAGCTCAGACTTCATAATCATAAATATGTATTTCAACTTAATATAAGCATTTTTGCATCTTTTATGAGAAATGTTTACCCTCGAACTATTTTTGATACTGGGCACCTTCACACACAACACAGAGAGATGTACAGGACACTAACAATTCGGATAAGCGGGCTTTCAAAAACACACTACGATGAATTCGCGAATGCAGAAGACTTCGTCTCAGGTGGGGCAATCTAGAGGAGGAGGATCTTAAACGACGAGCTTGGAGAGAGTTCTTTCCTGAATCGAAATTGTATCTGGGAAAACTACAGTAGCGCTACTTTCATCACAAATTGGGATTTAATAGGAGATACTGATGCACCTTGCCTTTGCTTTTGAACTTTTGTGAATCGTTATGCAAGGGAAAGCAGAGAAAAGGCATTCCACACTAGAACACGAATCTCTACACTTACATGTACGTCCGAAGTGTGCTCAAGGTAAAATTGATGAGCATTTCTGGCGAGGCGGGTGTTGCGGCTACATTTTTTCAATGTATCAAGCCGCTTTTTCGCTAGAGCACTGTCTGTAAAAAAAAGCGATAACAGAGAGTGAGGCAAGTAACATTTCGACGATATTCAAGAAAATCAATCGATTCTACGATTGAATTATCACCTATCCATCTTAACGCTCCGGTTTGTACCAAATATAGGAATTATACTCGCATGTAGGCTTTGTAAATTGTAGCCAAATCAGAAGGGTTACAAACATCTCTGCACCGACTCAAAAAACCTAAGCATTTTGTAGCATTTTTGGCGTTAGTAATGTGGTCATTCATAGTGACAGCTTTTCGGTTTCTTGAAGTACCATTCATGGATAATGGTAATGGGGGAATGTTGAACTTTAACGACAAGAGACAGCATTGAGTTTTTGTAGCACTGAATTCAACTCGGTTTTTATTACCTCATGTAACAATACAGTCAAGGTCAGAATTCCATGAGCTTATCGTATACAACCGTTCCAGTTCCACATCCGAAGAGCAGGGACGTGAAGTTGGAAACCAATATAAAAAGCGGAGGATTGAGCCGTCGACAAAACAGTTGAGAGTATTAGACGTTTAAGATAAAAAATAAGGAAGAGACTTGGAGACAAATGGAGGCCTGGCCCATGGGGCACACCAGCATTTATAAAGTTGGTATCACACTTAAAACCATTTAATACAACTTGTAAAGGAAAGGGGATTTCTAATCAAACGACGAAGAGACTCATCAATCCCAAAAGCAGACATTTTCGCTTGATGTCAAACTATATCAAATAACTAAGAAAAATCAAGCGCAATTATCTTACTTTCTCCAAAACTGTGTAAAGATTGATTTCTATTTTCGATCAGATATGATATCAAATCACCAGTGGATCTTTTTCTACACTTCAAAATTGCAATGTGATCTTGGTCTTGGAGCACTTGACTTTTAACAGATATTCGAAAATACAAGCTGTTTTGATCTAATCATATGAATAGTGTACAAATTATGCCAGTTTCTTTAGAATTTCAATCAGTTGATTGAGTTAAGACTCAGATTTTGGAAGAAAAATGAAACCTCCTGGCTTCACATAGTTTTCCATCAACAATTACAATTACAACTTTCTTTCTTGAGTCTTAAAGTAATCATTATATAGGTAGCCTAAGTCCTCACTTGATAGGACCTATACAATTTTTGGGGCTCAGACGTTCATGTTCATGGCAGACAAGATCTTACATGCGAGTTCTCTATAGCTGG
Organism: Melanostoma scalare; assembly: GCA_949752695.1. Classification (NCBI taxonomy): domain Eukaryota; kingdom Metazoa; phylum Arthropoda; class Insecta; order Diptera; family Syrphidae; genus Melanostoma; species Melanostoma scalare. The sequence goes on along the minus strand of OX456984.1, from coordinate 150,878,674 downwards.
CAAACATTTTTAGGATATCCTTTTCTATATCCGGCAGCATGTGCTGAGGCTCCATTCATCGCGCATATTTTCTTCTGACAACACTTGTGCTGCTCTCGGCGTAGTAGTTAGAATGTCTGTCTGTTGCATGGGAGTTCAAAGCTCGAAACTAATAAAAATATTATTATTTTTCCACGGAAATCGCTCTAGCGAAAAAGCAGCCTGATACATTGAAAAAATGTAGCCGCAACACCCGCCTCGCCAGAAATGCTCATCAATTTTACCTTGAGCGCAACTTCGGACGTACATGTAAGTGTAGAGATTCGTGTTCTAGTGTGGAATGCCTTTTCTCTGCTTTCCCTTGTATAACGATTCACAAAAGTTCAAAAGCAAAGGCAAGGTGCATCAGTATCTAATCTACCATCGTGATTCTTTGGCAAGTCGTCCGGGAGCAATTAAACTGTGATCAAAAGCGTTTTTTCACTTTGCCGTTCAGAATCGCCAAAATTTGTTGTTCCTATCCATTCCTCAAATAGTATCTTCGAAAAAATTCTTTGAGTCCTGAGTTGTGCTTTGCCACCCTAGTTTTTACTCTGGGAACCTGATCTGCCTTATTCTCTTTTCACTTTGAAGTTTGATCAAGCAAAATTTAACGAAAATCATTAGGAATCCAAGTCTAAGCAAATAGGTTACTTTATAACCATTCAACTGAAAAATATTCGCAAGGCTTCGTTCACCATTATCTGTTCTCAACCGTGGGAAAGCCTTCCTACTACATATCCCAAATAAACATAAAAAAGGAATTGCTTTCAGGAAGATTTTGATCTTATCACCATATTAACGATTATTTACCCCAATTTAAGTAGTACAGCTAATAAGTTCCAAGAACTCTTGTGTCCTATTTGGCAACATTTATTGATTTCTCATGTCATTTTCCATCCATCGTTGTGGTAATAAAAATCGTTCAAGATCATAAAACGAGCTTCCTGCGACTAATTAACGAATAATTTTCAATTTATCAACCAAAAAAAGGGTCCAGTTCATAAAGCAAATGAATTTAACGATCTCTTGTGCGAATACGAGATCCAAATCTTGCTTTCACGCTCAACATTCGATTGTTTCACAGTCAAATTGCTAAAAGCTTGTCGTTATTATATAGATAAACATGTCTAAGATGGTTTTACCTTTCGGCGCACATTCATTGATCTTAAATCTAAAATCTAATTTCCCCCATATTTTGTGTTAATTCTCTCCTAGATTCGGCGTGTGTCTGTGTGTGTGCGAGTGTGCGTGCGGTATTAAAACCAATCACTGAAGAAAAACAACAAACCAACTGAATTTGTGTCACTATCGGCAAACATCAAAGCAACCCAAAGTATCTGAAACCAAAAAGATCAAAAGGACCGCGCGCGAATTACGTTTTAGGTGTCCACTAGAGATAAAAAAAACAACTTTTCTTTTTAAACAATGGGCCACCGGCCAATTATACTTTATTTCTATCTAAACAAATGTTACTTTCACAATAGTTTACAAATGAGAACCTTTACAATCCGCCGTCCAAAGCGTCGCTGCAATTGTATCGGTTATAGAAGTATTACTGGGCGTCTTGTCTGCTTTGCAAGTTGGCTTTTATAATCCGTTTTTGCTGAAGCTGCGATTATTGATTTGGTGTCATTCGTTGATTGACCCTTTATCGATGATCGTGCAATTTCATTATTGTCAGCCGTAGGTTGACCTGCTTGTGCAATTTCATATGTAACTCCTCCTCGGTTTGAAAAAGAATTCTCCTGAATTCCATTATTTGCTTGTTTTACATTGTATGCTTTATTATACATTTTATTGCAAAAATAGGTTATGCTTACTGTTGTACAAATAATTATTATAATCATGCTAACATTTATTACATATGAAATATTTTTATGCAATTTTAACTCTTTTATTTCTTTAATGTTTTCAAAATTACTTACAATAATGTCATCAAAAGTGATAGTTTTTTCGAAAGAGGAATTAAGTTTATTTTCAGGGTAAAAATATTTTTCATTTACAATTTTCTGATTATTATAAAAGCTTTCTTTTAACAAAGATATTTGACAATTAAAAAAATTTATGAGATGATTATTGTTTAATATAATTTTCCTGTCATCACAATTATGTTTTAGTTCTTCGTTGTATGCATTTTTTACAATTAGCGTTTCATCATCTATTATTTGAATTTGGGTTTTATTGTTATGTCTCAATTTACAATCTTTAGTTAGAATACAATGTTTGCTTGGTTTTAATTGTTGTAAAGCTACATCATTTTGGTATACAAATGTTTTATTATTTATTTCTATAACATATTCATTTTCGTAATCAATTTCAAAATGTTTATCATTGGGTAAAGGTAGAATTAACTTTTGTTCTACTGTTACATAGTTTCTAGGAATCTTAATGGCAATAATAAGAAATTTATTTTTGTATTCTAATATACCCATTTTAATTAATTTAAGCTTGTGCAAATCGATTTCATATTCATTGAGTTCTTCTAATGTTAATATACTAGGGTGTATTATATTATATTTTGCTGATACAACGTTATCTTGAATTTGATTAATTTTATTCTCTATAAATCTTAGTTTAGTTATTTGGTCTAGGAATAATTGTTGTTGTAAAATTTTTGAAATTGAGTTTTCTACTTTATTATATGAATTGAGTATAGTTCTTCTATCGTTTAAAATTATTGTATTTAGTGCTTCTATTGATTCATTGAAATGTGTATTAATTTTGATCTGTTGGTTAATTGTTTCTATAGCATTGTGACTATTTTCTACTGCTGTGCTTAAGTAGTTCCAAATTTCTTCTCTGTCTTCATTGTCCATGGTTCCAAAGAGCCATTTTTCTGTATTTCCTATTAAGTTAATCAATCCTCTCTTTGATCTTGTCTGTTCTCTAGGCATGATTGATCTAATTTTCGCTATTAGTGTTCCTACTTCTTTAGTAATTATTTCTTTGTTTTCACTGTTTAAATGTTTTATATTTGTTTGTATGAATGAAACTGTTTTCATTATTTCTTGTGGGTTAATTATGTGTAGAATAGTGTTTGTTTGGTTAGTTATTTCAACATCCTTAATTTTTATTTTTAAGAATCCCGTTTGTTCATTGATCTGTGTTGTGTGAAGTGTACTGTGTGTTGTTTGTGTTACTAATAGTATTAGGAAGATTATTACCTGAAAATTTAAAAGGTCTTTTTATATTGCTAATGTGTACGTTATCAAGATTTTTAATTTTATATCTGGGTTGTTCTTTGTGTCGAACATTTTTGTAATTTCTTATAGGTCCTATTTCTCTTTTTTCTGAGTAAGTTTCGCGCTTTTCATTAAGTTTGTTAATTTTTTTAAGTTTCATTTGTTCGATTCTTTCACTAAGTATTAACTCATCGATTTCTTCTTTAGCTATCTTAGGTGTGGTTTTTATTGTGGAATGATATCTGTTATTATAATTATCTAGAACTAATTGTAGTTTCATTTCTATTGATAATTGTTTTTCTTCAATGCCTGTTATTTTTTCTAAAATTGTTGAATGCAATCTTTCAATATCTGAGTTTCCTGTGTGACTATTGGGTTTTGTGAAATGTATTTCAACCTCACTTCTGTTAAGAAAATCTAAAATATGTTCTGATTTAAATTCGTTATCTGATATTATTTTTTTTGGTTTACCGAATTTCGAGAAATGTTCTATAATAATTGCTTTTTTACTTCTCCAATTTCTATCAGTTATTACATACCCTACTGCAAATTTTGTAAGTTTATCAATTATTGTTAGGAATGCCTTTTTCTCAATATGAAATATATCTAAATGTATTATTTCATTTTTATGTTTTGGGGTTTCAGTTAAGTTATACTTTGGTTTAATGGGGTTCCTATCGTATTTAATTTCTTGGCACTTTTTGCAATTGTTAATTACTAATTGTATTTGTTCTTGAAGTTTGGGGAAAAAAATTTTATTTTTTAAGTTATAATATGTTTCATTTATTCCGCTGTGCATGGATTCTTTAGTATGGTATAAGGAAATTTGTTTATGAATTTCCTCCTCGGTTTTGATTTCGGTTGCCCTATTGGTGCATTTTATAAATTTTATTTTATCGTTCATAGAAAATAATTGAATTATGACTTGTTGAACTTTATTATAATCATGGTCTTCTACTTCTGAATATATTCCTGTTGTACCTTTCTTAACAAATCTAATAAGAACATCCTTCATTTTATCTACTCCTTCAAGAGGATTGAGATGTATGATTCTTCGTTCGTGTAATATTTCTATTTCCTTAGTTATTGTACCGTATGTTAAAATTAATTGCGTTTTATATTTGTTAACAATCTCTTCTTTTATCCCTATGTGATCCAGTTGTTGTTCTTCGACTGAATGAACTGTGTTTGTAAGTTCCATGTTTGATTCTGAATCATTATCTTCGTTGATTTTAGCTGTGTTTTCTAATCTGCTGAGAAAGTCTGCAACTTTATTTTCCTTACCTTTTAAATACTCGATTTCAAAGTTATACTCTTGAAGTTTCAAGAGCCATCTTTGGTTTCGCTGTGAAAATTCTTTACCTTTATATTTGCTGTTGAGATATTTGATGGGAATATGATCTGTTATAATTTTGAAATGGTTTCCATACAAGTATGGTCTAAAATAATTAACCGAATATACTATTGCAAGAAATTCCTTATCCGTTACGCTATATTTTTGCTCGTGTTTATTAAGCGTTCTTGATACAAAGCATATCGGGTGCCCACTTTGGGAGAGAACAGCGCCAATTGCGTAATTGCTTGCGTCTGTTGTGACTACGAATGCTTTGTCATATTCAGGGTATTTTAAAACTGGGTGTGAGATAATTAATTCTTTAAGATTCTCAAACGCTGAAATATATTGGGGATCTTTGGTATTGATTGTTTCACCTTTTTTTAAGTATTTTATCATCGGATATGCGATCTTAGCGTAATCCCTAATGAATTTCCTATAATACCCTGTCATTCCTAAGAAACCCTTGAGTTGTTTTTCTGTTTTTGGTATTTGTAAATTGTCGATTTCATTTATTTTATTAGGATTTGGTTTAATCCCTTCTTTAGTTAGAATGTGACCCAGAAATTCAGTATTCTGTTTCATGAAACTACACTTGTCTGCTTGTATTTTCAGATTATTTTCTTGTAACTTTTTAAATATTTTCTCTAATGACTGTATATGTTCTTCTAGTGTTGTGGAGAAAATTAATATGTCATCTAAGTAAACTACACATATTTTATTTATATAGTCACGTAATATATCGTTCATTAATCTTTGAAACGTTGCAGGTGCATTCTTTAACCCGAATGGCATCCTGACGTATTCATATAAGCCTGCAGGAGTTACAAAAGCAGTTTTCTCAATGTCTTTTTCTGCTAATAATATCTGGTGATAACCTTTGGCAAGGTCTAATGTGCTGAAATATTGTGATTTACCCAATTTATCTAATATACTCTCGATATTAGGAATTGGATATTTATCGTCTACTGTTACTTGGTTCAACTTACGATAATCTACTACTATTCTATACTTTTGGATTCCTGAGCTATCTATTTTTTTTGGAATCACTATTATAGGTGAACTGTACCGACTATTGCTTTTTCTAATAATTCCCTGTTTCTCCATTTCATTCATTTGCTTACGTACTTCTAGATCATGTTTTGGAGGATACCTATATAATTTAGAGTTTATTTGCTGGTCTGTTGTTGTATTAATTTCGTGAACAACAGTACTAGTATTTGTTAATTGGTCTCCTTCTGTAAAAATTAGTTTCCTATATTTGTGTAGGAGTTTTTCTATAGAACCTTTTTCTAATTCATTTAAATGATCAGTTTGAATGTTACAAACTTCGCTTACTTCCAACACGTTTACTTCTTCAAGTAAAATGGTTAAGAATGGAAGGTGTATATCATTCTTCAAAATAATCTTTTCATTTATTAGATCTATGGTTTTTGCATTTTTCTTTATCCAGTCCATGCCAATAAGAAAATCGTAAGGTTTATTTAGTGCAACTTTTGTCCATTTGATTCTTGCATTGCAAGGCTGTTCAAATTGTGTTGGACATTTAGTTTTAACTTGCATTGTACCGTTAACCGTCCCCTTAATGGTATTTATTTGAATAGGTGTGTCGTTGATTTGTTCGTAAAGTTTTGCAGGAACTCTAGATGAGTTCAAAAGACTTATAGTTGATCCTGTATCAATTAATGCAATGTAGTCTATGTTTTCTAAAGTTACTTGAATACAAATTTTTCTTTCATCCGAGGCTAGTTGGTAAAAAACTCGTGGTTTTCTATTTGGTTAGTCTCATTAGTTCGGCTTAAATTATCTACTTCCATTGGTTCAATTCTCTGTTGCCCTGATCTATATTCTAATCTTTGTTGCCCTGATTGCCCTGGATTTCTAAAATTGTTATTGTAAGGTCTGTTAAAGGGATTTTGTCTTATTTGTCCTGAAAAATTATTATTTCTTAATTGTCTTGATGGGGTTCTCCCATTAGGTTGGTTTTGATAATTGTTAATATTTCTATTAGCTTGATTTTGATTCGGATAGTTATTGTTTCTATAAAAAGGGTTTTGATTAGTGTACTCATTGTTTCTGTTAAAATTATTTTGATTAGTGTAATTGTTGTTTTTGTTAAAATTTTGATTAGTGTAATTGTTGTTTTTGTTAAAATTTTGATTAGTGTAATATGTATTTTCTAAACGTAAATTGAATTCATCCTGACCTATGTATTTGTATAATATTGTTCTTATTTCTGCCAGATTATATTCATTGCAAATTTCCCTAGCTAATGCTCCTGCCGTTACTTCTTTAATTTTTGACACTAACGCACTGTATAAACTATTTGCTACTTCTAATCCCTGCTCATTAAACGTTGCACATTCTGTTATATAATTTATTATGTTTTGCACCTTATCTGCTAGTTGACTTATACTATTTACCTTTAAATTGTAGATTTGCCTCAAAATTGTTCCCTGGTCCCTCGATGGTCTAAAGTGAGTTTTTAACTTCTGTTTACATTCTTCCCACGTTGTTGGTGTGTCGACTGCTAAGTAGTTCTTCGCTGCTCCTTGTATTTTTTCGTTGTAAATAATGGCGAACACCAGATTTCGGTTCTCCTCTCCGAATTCTTGAAATATATGCTCCGTGCTGGCGATGAACGAGGGTAATGTGCCCTGTTTTCCCGTGAAATTTTCCACAAACTTTAGTCTTTTTTCGATTGTTAACCTTGTGTTTTGAACCGAGTTTTGTCGGTTTAAAATTTCTGTTAAGGTTAACAGACACTGCTCCATGATTTGAGCCATTTTTTATTTTTCTTTCTTCACAGTCACTTTATCACACTTTGATCGATTTATGTATATCGATTTTCACTTGGAACCAGATCCTTTAGCAAAAGTTACTTTATTTTACTCACACTATGATCGATTTGTGTATATCGATTTTCACTTGGACTATTAGATCCTTTAGCAAAAGTTACTTTATTATAATCACACTTAGATCGATTTGTGTATATCGATTTTCACTTGGACTATTAGATCCTTTAGCAAAAGTTACTTTATTATAATCACACTTAGATCGATTTGTGTATATCGATTTTCACTTGGATTACTAGATCCTTTAGCAAAAGTTACTTTATTATAATCACACTTTCGATTTTCACTTGGATTACTAGATCCTTTAGCAAAAGTCACTTTATTGTAATCACACTTATGTATATTGATTCGTACTTCGATTATTAGTAATTTTTTGTTTTTTCTTGAAAAGTCACTTTATTATAATACCGATTTAATTATCTCGATTATTAGCTCCTTTCTAAAACAAAAACACTTTATTATAATCTCAGGTTTTTCGTTCGTATCACTATCCTCTTAACGTTAAAATAAGAGGACGACCGACTGCGCCAATTACGTTTTAGGTGTCCACTAGAGATAAAAAAAACAACTTTTCTTTTTAAACAATGGGCCACCGGCCAATTATACTTTATTTCTATCTAAACAAATGTTACTTTCACAATAGTTTACAAATGAGAACCTTTACAATCCGCCGTCCAAAGCGTCGCTGCAATTGTATCGGTTATAGAAGTATTACTGGGCGTCTTGTCTGCTTTGCAAGTTGGCTTTTATAATCCGTTTTTGCTGAAGCTGCGATTATTGATTTGGTGTCATTCGTTGATTGACCCTTTATCGATGATCGTGCAATTTCATTATTGTCAGCCGTAGGTTGACCTGCTTGTGCAATTTCATATGTAACTCGCGCGAACACTTCGCAAAGCAGATTCGGCAAGAAATAGTCCAAGCTTCAGGGCAATACCTATAGAGGGAAGTGGCTGGTGTATTCCGTTTTTTTTTTTTTTATTATTGTTTTTCTTTTTATTTCTTTTTGTCTTCTCGTTTTCTTAGGTCTCCATTTTTTTTACCTAATCAGGCAAATTGCAATTCCTACACGCATATCAAATTGGAGATTTGGGCTTCTGTATCTCAGAGTCTAAAAATCTGAATGCCAGATCCTTTGCATGCTCCAATTTGGTTTGGTTAATTGATTTGGGAACTACTCTACAGAAGAGAAAGACAATTATGGCGATTTTCTACACGCTCAAACGATGCGCCGACAGTGTAACGACGAAATTGGCGTGTAATTTCGGATCCACCACCTGCTCAGGTTCATGATTAGTTCCTACTCGAGAAACGATGACGACAACAGTAGAACCGATCTTTTGTGATGAGTTATCTTTCATGTGTACCCCGCTCTTCGCTTCACAGGTGGAACGAAACGAAATCCTTAAGATCCTTCCGACAAAGAGTCGCAAATCAATTGGGTCACGCTGGGCTGGGCTGCTGTTTCTCGCTTAGTTGAGTATATAGGTCGGCCGCGGCGCGGTGATAGTGCGACGCACAGAGCAGATGAATAATGGATCGATCTCTTGCAGCATATGGATGGTTGGATCATAGCTGTGATTCAGAATTTTTTCTGAATTTCACTGAAAGGTAATCATTTGTCGTTTCCAAATATGCTGATGATTCGATGGAGGATATTTCACCAAGTTTCAACTTTGAAGCCAAGGTGTAGTGATTCAGTTTCACTGCAGGATGTCTGAACTCAAACAAAATTCTTCCCAATCGCCATAAATAAGACCCCCTGCAGTTTAGAACAAAAACCACAAAACAGCTCAGGTTGTTAGTTGAGCAAATATTGATTTTAAACGTGCAGTGTTGCCGCGGGCCAGACGGTCTGCGGTGATAATCAAATGGATTCCGTTTAAATTTGACTAATTGATTTGAATCTGTGGTCTTTCAGTTTCAGTTCTTTTTGTTGGAATATATTTTGGTTATTTGCAATTTATTGGCGGTGAAGGGAGACGCAATAAATTAGTTATTAGGCATTGATTATTCATAAAACCAATTTACATATAAAGTATTTTCCATTAAACTTTTATTTGTGTAAAACAAGCAATAACTGTAGAACGGATGTGTGAAACAACGTATTTGGGAAGACAAGTTCCATTACGTTTTGCTTGTAAGAATATTTGAGCAATATCTATTGCAGTTTTTGCTTTTGGACATGGAAAAGTTTTCTATCGGTTAGAGAATAAGTTTGATATTCCATTGTATTGATCAGCGTACCCAATGCAAAACTAAATTGCAATACTTATTGAAATCAATCCAAGCTGAAAAACTGTCGAGACTTCTTTAACATAGTGTACATAACAGAGCTGTTTATATAAAATTGAAGAGTTACGTAGATGTAACCAGCTTTTCTTATTAGTGCCAAATCACCACTCGAGGTTTGAAATGAACACTCTACCACATACGGGTCATGGTCACTTGTGTAAAGTACACTGAACCAAAACACGTAGGTGATATTGATGAAAATATTTTGTTAATTTTTGAAGAATCAATTATTCAAAACAACAATTTTTCATAGTTTTTTTCTTCAAATTGAGGACCAAATATTCAAAACGATCATATTTTCTTCAAAAATTAAAAAATGAATTTAAAGTTAAATTTAAAGTTGAATTTAAATTTGAATTTAAAGTTGAATTTAAAGTTGAACTTAAAGTTGAATTTGAAGTTGAATTTAAAGTTAAATTTAAAGTTGAATTTAAGTTTAAATTCAATACTCTAAACTCAACTTTAAATTTAACTTTAAATTCAACTTTAAATTTAGCTTTGAATTCATTTTTAAATTTAACTTTAAATTCAACTTTAAATTCAACTTTAAATTCAACTTTAAATTTAACTTTAAATTTAACTTTAAATTCAACTTTAAATTCAACTTTAAATTCAACTTTAAATTCAACTTTAAATTTAACTTTAAATTTAACTTTAAATTCAACTTTAAATTAAACTTTAAATTCAACTTTAAATTTAACTTTAAATTTAACTTTAAATTCAACTTTAAATTCAACTTTAAATTCTGCTTTAAATTCAACTTTAGATTCAACTTTAAATTCAACTTTAAATTTAACTTTAAATTCATTTTTAAACTTAACTTTAAATTCAACTTTAAATTCAACTTTAAATTCAACTTTAAATTTAACTTTAAATTCAACTTTAAATTTAACTTTAAATTCAACTTTAAATTTAACTTTAAAATTGACTAATCGAAAAACGAAAGTACACATTTATGTTTAAAACAATCAGAGACCAATTGATCAAAGTCCAATTAATCCTTAGACACAACTTTTAATCTACTGCTAGAGACTGTTCTGCATGCTCTAGAAACAGCCCGCTCAAGTTCGTCGCAGACATGGTGAGAGGCCCCTTATCATGGTAGCGTCTCTGGCTTTTCTACGAATATCACGAAAGTTTTGACAAAAGAAGGTTGCTATCTGGTAGTACAATAGACCGTTACTTAGGTCTTTTAACTTTAACCGAGTAAAGATTTTGAATATTTACAAATCTGCATTTTTGAAAATCGGTTTTTAACGGTATATTTTATTTATATTGAATGCTTCAAAACGCTATTAATATAGTATTTTAAGCGCTAATATTTTCTTCACACTAACGAAATTTATCAGCTTGAAGAATTTTCTTCAAATGGTTATTGTATACTGAAACAGTTGGGCTAACGGTTTTTTTTTTTTTCAAATTGGCAAAATTTTCTTAAGACTGAAGAAATTTCGTGACGATTCCAATCGTTCACTTTATTTTCATCAAATTGAATAAATTTCATTGAATGGAATATTTTTTTTTCTTTAAATTCAAGAAATTAATCCTAATAGCCCTGTTCACACTGTACAATTTGTTGGACAGACTTCGTTTGATGGAAGTTGGATGGTCGGATGTACTTTGCGTTCACACTTATCAAGCTTGTCGTCCAATTTTATGTCACGTACCCTTCCACTCCGTCCAACTTCTAAGTTTTCAAAAATACTTGAAAACCATCCAACAAGTTGGACAAGCGGTCGTCTGAAGGGTTCACACTATCAAGCATTGGTCGTCCAAGCCTAAGTCTGTCCAACTAATTGTACAGTGTGAACAGGGATTTGGAAGAATTTTCTTCAATCTTTAGTTTTAACTGTAATCAAAATGATAAATTGTTCATTACTTTAAAAGAAATCACTTAAGTATTTTCTTCACATTGACGAAACTTGTCAACTTGAAGATATTTCTTCAACCTGTTATTGTACAAACTGAAGCGGTTGAACAGTTAAACGAATTATTTATTGTATTTTCTTCAATTTGAAGAAAATTCTTCAAATACTGCTTAGCGTCTTATTCAAATTGAAGAAATTTTCTTTAAACCGAAGAAATTTCTTAATTATTCATTTTGCTTAACCGTTCTCAAAGTCATGACTTATTCATTCAATTAAGTGAATTTCTCGTGTAGAATTGTGATTGTGAGTCGTGTTTCAAGAGTAATATTAACACCGCAAGTGTTGTGAAAAACAGGGAAACATAAAAAATACGTAAATAATATCCAGTTGCATGTATTTAAAGAAAAATTTATTAAGTTGGATCATTCCTTTTAGATAATTATTAATTCTAGCTGAAATGAATAGAAAAGCAGACTTATCTGAAAGTTAAGTAAAAATTAAAAACATCTGTATAGAGAATAGAAAATTTAAAAATATATTGTTTTTTTTTTCAGCCGGTAGCTGTTGTGCAATTTTTTATTTGATATTTGGCAGTACACATAAGACCCATACCCGCTTTTCAATACGAGATTCACAGGCAATCTTCCTATTTGTTGGATCCAGTATAGCGGCATGTGAGGAAGAGATTCTTCGAAGGCAGAATGAGCGCTAGAACATTCAACCCTTGGTAATTGTTGCTGGAACTGTCTTATAACCTAAGGACATAGTGGTATACTTCGACGGGATCAAATGTAAGCAGAACTCGGTTCTTTTGGCAATAGACATATGTTTCAAGATTTTTAATTTGTTCAATTTGATATACCCTATGTCATCTGATTTAGTTTGGTTATTTATACAAAGCTTTTTTTTATAAAATTGAGACGACTTATGATAAAAATAGTCCAAAAGTTGGTGCACTAATTAATAAGTTAAGAAAACCATAAATAAGTTTTTTGTAATAAAAATTTAATTTGTTTTCGAAAAATTAATATTTGTTTGATTTTAAGGAAATGTTCTTCTCACTTAGCAATGATTTCTCACAAATTTGAAGAGATCCATATAATTTTTCTATCAATTCGAATAAAGCAAAGCGTGCGTGAAATGAAAGAAATGATGGTAAATTTGAAGAAAAAAAATCCATTGAACCGAAGAATACTCTATCAATTTGACGGAACGCACGTGCATTAAATCGAAAAAAAGTCTTCAATTTAAAGAACACAAGGCATCATATTGATGAAATGCATGTGCTAAATTAACAAAACAAAATTTGTTGATTTGAAGAAGAAGATGCACCAATTGGAAGAATGTTTATTCAATTTCAAAAAAAATTTCATGTTAAAGTGAAGATGTTTTTTTCAACTTGAATAAAATATTACGTGAAAATTATGAAAAATTCGGAAACACTTTTGTAAGTTGAAAAATACATTTTCAATTTAAAGAAATCAGAAAGTTGAAACGAATAAATTTTGTTTCACTTTAAAGAACATTACTTCAAAATTATGAAAACATTTAGTTAAGTTGAAGAATGACTATTCACTTAATTTCAATGAAGAATGATGAAATTTTTTCAATTTCACAAAGTTTTGTGGATTTAACATAACAACGAAAAATTTTATGCATTTCTTCAAAACAACAAAATTTATTGAATAGTACAAAATATTTTTCAAAATAACGCATAGGTTTCATTGACCTTCTATTGATCACCCATTCTTCAATTCTACCTACTTTTTATTCAATCTGACTACCAAATTTGGTTCAGTGAAGATAAAGTGAGAGAGCTTTGATCCCTTCAAGATCAAAATCCTGGAAGGATATGGCTTAAGCAGTGTTAATTGAAAAGAAAGTAGATGTCAAAGTTTGGTTTGGTTTGGTTTAGTTTTCCTCAAATCATACAAGAACGCCTCGTATCGTGTTCAGAAGTAAAAAGAAATGTGCGCAATCTCAAGCATAGAGGACAGAATACCTGCATCTCAATCTTGGAAGCATGACAGACACAGACGGTAAGGAAAAATAAGTTTTATAAGAGCTGAAGGAATTCTACTAAAAATAGGACAACCTTCTTCACCAAAGCACATTGAAGCTGCTTAGGGGCAGCTTGGAAGATAACGAAATTCAACACAGAGTTTACAGATATAACAGTATTGTGATTATTACTTGCGATTATAGGTACTATAAGGTAAGTCTGGCAATCGTGCAGAAAAAAAATTTTGAGATAACAATTAAACATGACATTACGATGATAGAGAATACGAAAAAAGTGGGTCCTACAATTCTGTCTGTATGTCTGTCTGTATATGGATCTCCAGCCTGAGCTCTATGACCGATTTTCTTAAAAATTTGCAGTTAGGGTCTGTGGGGCAGCCTACAGAGAGATTTTTGGAATTGGGTCTCTAGGTCTTCAAATAACGGTATACTAACATAACGATACAACCGATATGATAATACTTATTCTTCTCGAAAACGCCTCCAACGATTTTGATAAAACTTTACGTGATGAATTATTTATAAACTCCTATTCTTATGATGTACAATTTTTTTTTTTAAAAAGTCTCAAAACGGTACCACTCATAGCACCGATTTTTTCAAAACCGACTTTCTCGCTAATGTCTTGCATGATTTTGACGAAATTTCATATTTTAGAAGTCTTAAGTTGTTTGTTTGTTTGCTTATCAATATTTGAAAAAATTTAGTTTTTTCGAATTTTCATTAATTTATTTAAAAAAAATTTGTTTTTTCGAGTATTTTCAAAATGGTATCCTTGATTTATTTCAATCTTTTTTTTTCAATACATCTTTTAACAAGATCTTAAAATATGTATACTTGAATTTTCCAAATTTAATTTAAAAAAAAAATTAAAAATAAAAAACCGGTTTTTTAATCAACGGCTCCAACGATTTTGATTAAATTTTTAGGGCTAATATGTACTAAAAACTGCAAAAAATTACGTCTTTAGATTTTCACTTGAAACCTTTGAAATATTTAATTTTATTTTATTTTCAATGTTTTGAGTGATTTAATTCAATTTTCATAATCAATGTGTAGCGAGCGAAAAAGAACATTTTACTAAGCCATAAGATTTTGGTATTGTACTTTACTTAGCACACAATCACAAGTTCGTGCGACCCAGTCGTGCCCATTTTTTTAGGAATGAATGGTCCTCAACGTCACCCTCATATACAGCTGCGCCAAAAGGAAGTATCCAATTTTACAGTAGAAAAGTGAATCGCCTGGAACAAGGAAAATGATGTTAGACGTCGGGTTCAGATGGCTCATGCTCCTCATCTCTAAGCTTATAGGAGGTGACTACGAAATGGAGGGAAGTTACATTTAAACAATGTAGAGTCGGAAGATAAATAAATAAATAAGATGGCACAACAAAGCTCAGGGAGCCTCGGGGACTAACACATTTTAAGAACCTACGATTTTATGAAAGAAGACACTTCTTTTCATGACAGAATTATTACTTTCAGAGAAAATGCCAGTCCCTCGCGAAAGGCGATACTCGTGGAAATTTTAAGGTTCAGGCTGAAATGCTAGCCATTACTAAACAGGCAGCACAAGTTTTCAAAGACAGCATCATTAGATCTAAGACCGAAATTCCTGCAACGTGCAGTTGAAGAATTCGAAGTCCAAAAAAAGAGAATTTGGTTTCATATCTGCAGTTCGAATTCGAAATATCATTCTTTAGCTTTAGTTACGGAAATGAATGCTTGTGGTGGTTTGTGTCGAGTTTTTTTTCAAATGCAGACATGCCTTGTGGTACCCGTGGCGTGATGGTTAGCATGTCCACCTGCTAACCCAGAGAAAAATGAAAATGAAAAGAAAAATGTTTTTCCGCGGGTATCGCCTTTAGCAAGTCCTCCGTTAGTAAATTCATTGTCATGAAAAGCGATTTCTCAAATAGCCGTTCGGAACCGGCAGAAAATTGTAGGTCCCCTCCATTCACTCACAAGGCATGGCTGTGAGAAATGCGCTAGGCCCAGGGGCTCCTCGCTCTGTTGTACCACCATATTTATTTATTTTAGACATGCCTTATAAGGAAATGGAGGGAACCGACAACTTTCTTTTCTTCCGATTTGAATATATTCGGATTCGCTACATATATTAAATGTCTACCGAACTTTGTTTCTAGCGCTTTTAAACAATCTACAATGATTTTTGCGATAAAGCTTCCCCCAATTCAAATTGTTTTTATAGTTGCGGCAGCGGAAGAGACGCTGTTGTTATAAATTTTGACATCGCCCCGGTTCTTTTTTGTCGCGTCGGTGGGCATTCTCATACTTTACTGTATAATTTTGACAATTGCATTTGCCACTGCCGCGACTGCAAAAACAATTGGGTTTGGGAGGTCCTTAATAGCTTTACAATGATTTTTCTGGATTATAAAATTGAAAAACTTTTCAAACAAATTTTTGTCTACCTTGCTTTTCAAATGTTGATATTTTTAATAAAACTTTTATAACGAAACCACTGGTCTTAACCTCACCTTCCCTTACTACCATTACAACCAACGACTACAGGTCCCAGTGGCTGATCCATCCTGGTAGCAGGAAGGAAAGGTTGTCCGGCCGCGGCAGCTTGTCATGCTTGCTTATAGCTCAACCTAGCTCATCGACGGAGGGTTCTTGCTACCGCAGCTTAGGACGGGGTTACGACTTCATGCCAATATATAAACAAAAAAAATAAGTGGCGACACAACTGTCAACGTACGAGTTCCATAGCGGGGGAGGGAGGGATGTAGTTGACCCTCGTAGGTTTTGCCCACCCAATGTATCCCACGTATACCACCATGGCTACTGAACTTTCAATTTGATAATTCGATGTGAATACATCCTAGAAGAGACCTTTTAATTTCTCAAAGATGTCTGACACAGTTTAGATAATAAGTCATTTTGAAAAAAAAGCAGCAAGTTTACATTTTCGTTCGGTGGAAAATATTTCGATTTCGTCCTTCAATAAAATTAATCTCCCTAACTTTGACCTCTTGAATATCATCATTCTTATGCATGTAATAACAAAGTAGTTAATTTGGAATCCGTATCTTTACAGAGACTTGAAAATAGGCGGGTCGGATGAAACGAATACTGAGGGTCGAGTCGTCAGCAAAACAGTTAAGCGGATTAGAGTCGGAGACAAAACGGAGCCCTGGGGCACACCAGCATTTATGAAGTGGGTATCAGACTTGAAGCCATCCAATACAACTTGTATTGAACGGTCGGAAAGGTAATTTCTAATCCAACGAAGAAGAGACTCATCGATACCAAAAGCACGCATTTTCGATAAAAGAGCCTGATGCCAAACTCTATCAAATGCTTTAGAAATATCAAAGTTCATCAACGTTTCCATGACCTTGGAAAGAAGGAACGAAAGTGCAATTGGACAGTAATTGGAAGGGGAGGAAGATTCGCCTTTTTTAGGAACCGGCTGGCTGGACAAATGCAGCCTTCCATCTGCTCGGAAAAATCCCAGCAGAATAGGAAATATGGAAAAGTTTACGCAGAGGTTTTGCCAGCGTAGTAGTAGTTTATGTGGTTAAGTGGAGTTAAAGTAGTCAAACGTAGTAGACGTAGCGTTAACTGTCAAAGTGTTATTTTTGATTTTCATTTCAACCCCCAAGTTGCTAATTTGCTCTGTTGTGCAGATGTACTTCTTTTTCTTTTAGCTTTTCTGACGATCAGTTAGACTCAATATTTGGTCGATGTTCTCATGTTTATATCATTTTTAATTTTAGTTTTAATCAAATGTTGGGATTCTGATCGTCCTGTATATCTAACCTATTTCTTTTTAGCGTGGTATTACATGTAACAAATGAGTTTTTTAGTTGAGATATTCCACGTGTTTTTTAATCTAATAAATGAAAAGATTAGTAAAGTTTTTAACAGTTAAAACACTTTTTATATTTCCTCAGATGCAATGCTTCCATCGTCAGTGAGATTTATAAATTAAATTAAATTAAGTTATTTGTCAAAAAACTAATAATAAACAAAAATGTTTCTAAACAAAATTACAGTTGAGTTGAATCTATTAAAAATTTTTTTGAATATTGAATCTTTGATTGGTCCATCATCACTATTCATTAGATTATTTTTGTTTTTAAATATGTAAAATGATTCAAAAGCATCTAATTCATAATTGCTATTTACATTTCTTATTAATTTTAAATTTTGCAAACCAAAGCTATGACTATTTTCTAGCATATGTTCTGCAACACTTGACTTTTCTTTTTCATTATATTTAAGATGTGCAAAATGTTCTTTAAATCTTTTTTGAATAGGTCTTCTTGACGTAACTCGTTTCTAACGCCAATATTTAAAAACGGAGACAGATCCAACATCAAAAATTATCGAGGTATTGCAATCCTGTCAGCTATTCCCAAATTATTTGAGAAACTGGTAACTGACAAGCTGAACGTGGAGCTGATTTCAGTTTTAAGCGAGCATCAACATGGCTTTCTTAAAGGTAGATCTACAACTACCAATTTAGCAGATTATACCTCATTCATTCTTTTAGAAATGGAAAAAGGGAACCAGGTTGATGCTATCTATACTGACTTCAGCAAAGCTTTCGACAAAGTTGATCACAATCTGCTTATTTTTAAATTAAAAAAATATGGTATTCATGACACCTTATTACTGTGGATCCATTCGTAATTGTCGCAAAGGACGCAGTGTGTCAAGTTTTGTGATGTCTTGTCACGTCAAATTAATGTAACTTCTGGTGTACCCCAAGGTAGCCATCTTGGCCCACTTTTATTTCTCCTTTTTATAAATGACTTGCCCTTACTGTTTGATGGTTGTAGATTTTCGATGTATGCCGACGACCTAAAGTTGTTTCATACAGTTAAAAATATTGCCGACACGCAATTATTTCAGCAATGTTTAATCAGCCTAGTTAAGTGGTGTAAAGCTTACGGAATGATGTTAAATGTGGAGAAGTGCAATATAATTTCTTTTTTAAGAAAAACATGTGCAATAAATTTTGACTACTCCATAGGCGGACAAAAGTTAGTTAGAATCGACGTAGTAAAAGACTTAGGAGTTTTAATTGACAAAAAACTAACTTTTAAACACCATATTGATAAAGTTCATTCCAAAAGTATGGCTATGCTTGGTTTCGTTAAGCGAAGATCCAAGGAATTTAGTGATCCCTATATCACTAAAGCTATATATTGTTCATTGGTCCGATCACTGTTAGAGTACTGTAGTGTAATATGGTCTCCGTTGTATGCTGTTGATATAAAGAAGCTTGAATCTGTCCAAAAGCAATTTTTGTTGTTCGCATTGAGAGGTCTTGGATGGAACCCCGACAGTTTTGTCTTACCTCGTTACTCACATCGACTAAATCTTATTAATATGTGCAGCCTTGTAAATCGTAGAGAGTTGTCCGAAGCTTTATTTGCGTTCGATCTTTTAAATGGAAATATTAACTCACCATTTTTGTGTTCCAAAATATCTGTTAATCCTAACGTTCGAATTTTACGACACACCAAATTTTTAAAGGAGAGCAACTCAAAGACTAATTATGCTTCTCATGAATGTTTCAACAGATGTTCAAAAACATTTAACAAATATTTTGACTTGTTCAATGTAAATATAAATAGGGAAAACTTCCGGAGAAAAATTCTAAATAGAATGATGTTTGAAGGCTCTTCTTGACTTTCTTTTGTGTATTTTTGTATTAAATCAAACTTCATAAATAATTATCTACCTAAACAATTTCTATAAACAATGTCCAATTTATATAGCAATTCCGTTTTATCAATCAAAAAATTGGTTTTATATAATACTTAGTACAACAAATGTATTTTAATAAATTTTTTTTATGTATTGCAATCTTTGGTAAATCTCTTTTATGCTTTTTTTATACTTAATGTTGTCTCACTTTGGCAAAATAAACTAAACTGTCCTATATATTCTTTTGCACAATCATTACATCCGATAGAATAAATTCCTGACTTTTGAAGTTGTTCAATTTTATCCTTAGATCCTCCAATCAGATTTTTTATTTTTATTTCGCTGCACTCACTCATACGGATATTATATTTATTAAAGATTGGTTTTATCTTAGATGTTATTTCTGGATAGAAATAAAATTTTGAATATTTCTTTTCGTCATTTCCTTCATTCCTTATTAGATCTAAAGTTGTATAATTTCTCAATTCTTGTTTTCTTCTATGTGCAATTGTTAAATCTTCAATCAATTCTTCAGTATATCCATTAATTTTTGCTATGTCTTTAATTTTTTGGAATTCTTTTATTTTTGTTTCTATAGTCATTGGAATGTTTAGAGCTCTAAAAATCATTGAGTGAAAAGCTGACATCTTATGTTCAAATGAATGGAACGAGTCTGATGTAATGTATCTCAAAGTATTCGTTGGTTTTCTGTAAATATCCAATTCGAAATTGTCTCCGTTCCGAGTTATACTTAAATCCAGAAAATTTAGTTTCCCTTCAATTTCTTCTTCATATGTAAATTTTATTGATGGGTATTTAGTTCTATTTAATTTGTTAATGAACTGACGCAGTTCATGTTTTTTGACTATCGCCCATATATCATCTACATATCTTAACCAAATTCTTGGAAAATTTACTTGATTTTTCATTTCAGTTTCTATATGCGACATAAATAAATTTGCTAAAAACGGGCTCATATGTGATCCCATACTGCAACCAAATTTTTGTCTGTAAAACTTTTCATTAAACTGGAACCAATTTTCATCCATGCACAGTTTAGTAAGTTTTACAAATTCATTTAATTCTTCTGGTTTAAGTGTATTTCTTTCTAGCCATTTTCTCAGAAAAACTAAAGTTTCATCAATTGGAACATTTGGATATAATGAAACAACATCGAATGAAACTTGAATCTCATTACTAGCTATTTTTAAGTTCTTTACTTATTCTGCAAATTCAATTCCATTTTTTATAGCTGCTGTTTCAAATTTGGTGGTACCCGTGGTGTGATGCATGTCCGCCTGTTAATCCAGAGGTTCGAGTTCGAATCCCACCAGAGGCAAAAATGTTTTTTCTATGGGTATCGCCTTTCGCGAGGAATTGGCAAGTCCTCCGTTAGTATTCATTGCCATGAAAAGCGCTTTCTCAATTAGCCGTTCGGAACCGGCAGAAAATTGTAGGTCCCCTCCATTCCCTCACAAGGGATGGTTGTGAGAAATGCGCTAGGCCCAGGAGCTCCTCGCTCTGTTGCGCCACCCTATTTATTTATTTATTTATTTTGTTTCAAATTTGATTGGGAGATTATTTAGTTTTTTGACAAATAACTTAATTTAATTTAATTTAATTTATAAATCTCACTGACGATGGAAGCATTGCTTTTGAAATGTACATCTGAGGAAATATAAAAAGTGTTTTAACTGTTAAAAACTTTACTAATCTTTTCATTTATGTAACAAATGTAAAAAATCACGGATGCAGTTTACCCGATTAACTACGCGAAGTTGCTTGAGGTAATCTACTCTATCATCTCTGATTTAAATATTTAACATTGAAGTCTCTCGCGACCCCAGAATTTTGCTACGTGACCCCCATTTGGGTTCGCGACGCATAGTTTCAGAAGACCTGGTCTAGAAGCGTTTAATCGTGAACCAAAATGTTTACCAAACACGCTTTTCATCTGGTTCATTGTTAAGTACGCTTGCTGTGAGACATGTGGCACCGTCTTGTTGAAACCACATGTAATGCAAGTCATGCTCTTCTATTTAGCGCATAAAAAGTTTATTATCATCCGCAAGGTAGCGCTCACCATTTACAGTAACGTTGCGATCATCTTCGAAGAAATACGACGAAATTTTTCAATCAGCCCACAACCCGCACGAAACGGACTATTTCTTGGAGGCGTTGCACAGTGCGTCGACTAGTGGACAAAAATAAAAGAATGAAAAGTGCAATTTTTTTGCTTTGACCTCAAAGCCTGTTCTGGAACATCTTGAAGTACTTAAATTTGCTTTCTCTTTGTTTGCTGTTTTCTCATCTTAGTTGATTAGAGGGATTTTCAGTAGAAGTTGTAATAATTTAAACTGCAGTGTTATTCAAAGTTGAAATTTTGTGCGAACAATTTTAATTTGTGTTAGAAAAGTATTGTGTTTCTGTAAATTCTTTTATTGAAATACTAAAAATGGATATATTGAGCACAGATATAAGTTTTGTTTTATTTTTTCTTGTTCGTGATTTTTTGAAAAAAATACTTTTTTTTACTTTAAAACAATGTTAGCAAATGGCAGCATATTCTCTTATATGCCATTTTGTTATGGAGTTGTTGTGCTCTAAGAAAATGTTAACTTTTCTTGCTACTTTTTGCTATACTTCAAAATATTAGAATTTTTATAGAGCAAGGTCAAACCATTAAAAATGAAAAAATTTTCCAGAAATGAATTTCTTTTGATAAATCACTAAAATTAAAGGTGATATCCAATTTATATTAAATGAATTGAAAATAAAAAATTGTCTTCGTACAGATAAGAATGATTCGGCGGAAAAAGTTAGACTTTTTAACAAAAATTTGAAATTTGGAAAAATTTGGATACCTTGAGCTGTACAGTTGGTATTATATGCCTATAAGTGTCCATAAACTTCTGATACACGGTCCAGATATAATTTCATCTTTTAGAACACCTATAGGACAACTTTCTGAAGAAGCTTTAGAGGCAATTCACAAAGAGTTCCGTAGAAAACATCTTTCTCATACAAGAAAATCATCCTGGATCAATGCAAATGAAAACTTCTTGACAACATTACTTTTAAAGTCTGATCCTTTCATTTCTAATCTAAGAAAAACCGATTCAAGACTTTCAATAAGGCCATACATCAAAGTAGATGAAAATTTAAAAAAATTTATCATCTTCATCGAATACTCTTGAAGGCTCTTCTAGTGATCTTTTTTCGTAAAATTTTATCTTTTATTTTTTATTATCTACTATGCACATGTTTTGTGGTTGTTTAATATGTTATAACTTATGTACAGCATAAGAACTGAGAAAAAATAAAAATGAAAAATCGCACGAGAAGTTTCCATATAACTAACTCTTTACTAAGCCTGTAAGGACCAGCAGGGAAACATAGTTGTAGAGTCACAGTCGCTACTGAGGATCTGGAAAGATCACTTCTGCAGACTGCTTAACGGCCATGAGGACACAAATTCCGCTGTCAGGCAGATTGCCCCATTCACTGGACGATGATCAAGAATGCCGTCCTCCCGACCTAGAGGAAGTTAAGCTTGCCATATGCAAGCTTAAATCAAATAAAACTGCAGGTGCAGACGGCCTTGATGCCGAACTTTTCAAGGCAGCTGGAGACCAGTTGGAAAGGAGCATGCACCAGCTGATCTGCATGATATGGTCGGAAGAAAGCATGCCCGATGAATGGAACCTCAGTATCGTATGCCCGATCCTAAAGAAGGGAGACCCTCACAATTGCTCCAATTACAGAGGGATAAGCCTCCTTAACGTCGCTTATAAGATCTTGTCTGCTGTAATATGTGAACGTCTGAGACCCCATGTCAACAACTTGATAGGTCCTTATCAATGTGGTTTTAGACCAGAGAAGTCCACAATAGACCAAATTTTCACATTACGGCAGATCTTGGAAAAAACCGAGAACGTAATATCGATATTCACCATCTTTTTATCGATTTCAAGGCCGCGTATGACAGGGACACAGAACATCGACGAATTGGACAAATCGTCACAATAGACAGACATAACTTCGAGGTAGTACAGGACTTCGTCTACCTAGGATCCGCTGTAGACACGGACAACAACATCAGTGCGGAGATCAAACGGAGAATAATTCTTGCCAACCGTTGCTTCTTTGGGTTAGAAGGCCATTGAGTAACAAAACCCTCTCTAGAAAAACCAAGGTGACCTAGTATAAGACCTTAATCATCCCAGTCCTGCTTTGCGCCGTAAGTCCGGAAGCATGAACTTTATCGAAAGCGGATGAGGAAACCCTTGGTCGTTTCGAAAGAAAAATTCTCCGAATGATCTTTGGTCCCGTATGCGAAGACAATGTGTGGAGAAGAAGATACAACAACGAGCTGTATGCGCTGTACCGCGACATGGGCATAGCCAGAAGAGTACGCATCGCGAGGCTACGATGGTTGGATCATGTAGAGCGGATGGACCCAAACGCTCCAGCTCGACGGGTTTTCGAAAGCACATTGCAGGGAAATCGCGGAAGGGGAAGACCTCGTCTTAGGTGGAGCAATCAAGTGGATCAAGACCTCAACCGACTTAGAGTGCGAAACTGGAGAGAGCTCGCCCGAAATCGAAGTCGTTATAGAAAAATGTTGGTTGAGGCCCAGGTTCACTCCGAACTGTAACGCCCACCTAAGTAAGTAAATAACTCTTTACTAAGAGTGGGCGTGGTAGGGCGCGTAAAAGTTCCATAAATTTAGTGAAATAAGCAATATAATTTATTGACTAAAAAATTTTGGTTCACAGTTGTATTCTTCTCGAAAACTTGATTTTTGTCCACTCTATCCATACAATCGACGCACTGTGCGTTGATAGCTCTGGCAATGCTTCTGGTTACTTTTCACTCCAAATACGGTAGTATTGCTTATTTAGGTATCTATTCAAGTAGGAATGCGAGTTGTCGCTGAACAAACAATATAAAAAAGCGCGCCATGAACTTTCTTAACAGAGCACGCATTTTGATAATAGTCCAACAATAATTTGCAAACGTTGTTCGCTTCTAAGACGATTCATAGTTAAATTATAGACTAAACAGAAGAAGTTTGACAGTGACGTAAACACGAAACGTTTATGAGGTGTCGAAACCTTGGGCATCACCTGCCTAGCGTACATACCTATGCAAGGATTTTTGCATGGAATAAATATGTATGTATGTACCTATGTATATAGAATTACTTATACCATGTTGTCTATACTACATGTGCCTCAAAAGCATTATATTTCAGTGCAAAATAAGTATTTTGACACTAGACTCTGAACACTCTCTTGATGTTCGGTTTCAGTTCAGGGCTCTGTTGCTAACAAAGTAAAAAACAATAACTGAGACACAACACACAAGCAAAGCCCCAAACACTGCTAGTAATAAATAATATAGCAAAACACAGTTGAAAGAGAGTGTCAAGTCCAGCAAACAGTCTGTATTTACACATACATTTGATCTTAACATCAAAAATATCCTTTCAACCATCCAACAAAAATAATTTCAATTCAAACCTCCAAAAAGTGTTTGTTCATTTCATTCTCAATCAATAGATTGCCGCTTAATTTAGTTCAAAGTGGAACTAATTCCCTCAGGACAGCCCTTGCCATGGCTCGCTTTATCCCTAACGTATACACTGTTCACCATATACAGACAGACAGACACACGAACGCACAAAGTTTATCTTTTGAAAATGGACAACCGATTGAGAATCATGTTAAAAGCAATTTACTTTTGAAGTGCTACCGTGATACGCTGATGTTTCTGGTCAGCTACTGAACCTCAGTGGGCCACCACATCGAAGCGGTAGCCTTTGTTGCACCGATAACTCCTTTTATCGCAGCCGCCTTTCTATCTTTGTTTTGTGTGTAATCTTCCGTCTCACATACACCACCTATGTAAATGTATTGGGCTCCTAATAGAGCGTATCCTAAGTATAATAATATAATGGGCAAACACATTTTAGGGCTACCTTTCTTGCGCACAGTGCAACCTGCGGCTCCTCTCTATATACTCGCACATCGGGTAAGTCTTCAACGCATTAAAGGTTTGTCTGTCGATGATGGAGTAGCGTGGATGATTGAAGAACCAGAACCCAGGATTAATATCGAAATAAAATTGATTTAAGTTTCTTTTTTTGTAGAATTGAGCGTCAATAACGTCGAAAGTAATGAGTTTTGAAAGCAAAGCACGAAAACATTTTTTGGTCCTGCTGAGGTGTGGCTGATATTGGTATTCAACAGGCAAGACGTTCTTCAAGCAAAGCACTAGCTTGACATACTGGCCACATCGTATATTGTATTTTGTTTTGAATTCAAACTTTCGTTCGTTATTTTTCATCAATAAAACAGAACATTGGTTTCGATTATTTTGAAATTTCACAAACTTAATTGCCTTTGAATATAAAATTGTTTCGGGCGCCTTAGCAAACAAAAAAATCAAAAGCCACCGAAGAATATAATTAAAGAAAAAAAAAAACCGAACAAAAAAAAAAACCAAAGACAACAAATCTCCATCAGCGAACGCTTTATTGGCGTTGAGATTAAGTTTCATTCCGACAAAGGCTATTAATTATACAAATCTTTCTCTAAAAGCATTGTAACATTAAATGTTCGTCAAATAAATATAAAAATTTAATTCCAGTAGTCGCGTAGGTTGTAAATTTGAAATTTTTGCCGACAACGATTGGCGGTGGATTTTTTGTGTCGATTATTTCGATTTAACATTCACGTTAATCGAGTTTTGTTTTTCTTATTTTTTGGTTATCGGTCAAAAATTTAATGGAGAAAATATAAAAAAGAACTAAATACCAGCAGCTAAAAAGGCTTAAGCAAATTGAATATTTGGGACGATCCACTTTTTTTTTTGTGATTTCATTTAAATATACATCACTTAAGACCCTGCAACATGTTGCTTTTTTACGACTTCGCAACGAAGAGAGAGGGTTATGCATTTTTGGGAAACAGAAGCACAGCTTAAGAGGTGAAATTAGTTGCGGTGTCATTAAAAATAGAAACTTTATGAGGAGGTTTTTATGTTGCTCCTGTCCAAAGTTGGGAAGTCTGCAGAAAAAAATGTCCCGAATGGTGATTTCTAGGAAGCACTGATCGTAAATGTTTTTAACATGTGAGATTCTGAGGGTTTTGCAAATAATTTATATACGTTATGCTCAGCCCATGCAAAGTCCAAGGCCAGTCCCGTGGTTACTGGTTAATATTTTGAACTATGTTGCCAAAGATTGGACAGAAAGCAGTTTGGAAAAATGAGAGAAATGAAGAGTTTTAAGATGAATACCAAAGTGTTTTAGAGTTTGCTTACGACATAGCTACAGAAACACCGAGTAGTTAACTACAACGACAAACGTACGGAAACACGATGTCTATCTTGTCGAGTGTGTGAGGCGCTCTCACATACAGCTATAACTGATTAAATGTAATTTGACAAGCTGAATTACTGATTGAAATGCATCACAGGTCCTACTTACACACGCCACTGGCTAAAGCTGACTATGTAATAAAAGTTGACATTATTGATAGTCAATAATCTGCTGTTATGATTGTGGCTGGTGATTTGAATGTAAATCCTCTGATATTAGAGAACAGCACTCCCATAAAAAAAATAGATGTTTAAACGCTTTTAATCTTTACTTTGTTTGCCAAGTGGACCCACACATTTCGCAACTAACAAAACATCGTCTCTAATCGATTTATACTCGTTTAGGATTCCACTTTGCTCAAATTTTACAATCAGTTATCATTTACTGCATTTTTCTACGATGAATTAATTTTTACTACACTGAATAACAAGTGTCGAACAGCCTCAACGATGATATAATCCAAGTGATCCGGCAATGAGCTTCACAAATCCGGAAGATGTAGCTAAATTGATCCTGAACAGCAACCAAATGTATCTGAGCAGGAGTTTGCACAAGGATCACAGTTTGTGCCGTATCTCTATTTTCACTTCAGAATCAGCCTCAGCCAAACAACACCAAGAACTTACGGTATGCGAATGATTCCCTCACTTATGCAACTTCGATGGCGCCAGTAATTTGTCGGCTTACAAGATCAGCCGCAAACTACCCCATGGAACAGTTGAATACGAAAGTTTTCATCCAATAAATTGGCAAAAACTTCCAAGATAGATTACGGCTCAACTCACTCTCTAAAGCAGTTCTCAAAATGACATGTCTATGTGCACCCACGGTGTAGGTTGGTGTTACACCGCATTTTTGAGAAATCTCTCAAAGAAAACCAAATACTTTTTTGTAGAGCTTACACCGCATTTTGAGCATTATAAGTGAATGGAAGATCGTTTCCAAGGACCGAACGAATTTTCAATTTTTTTTTTAAGATTTACTAGGAAAAGGTTTCTATGAAAACCTTAAACGGTAACAGTAAGAAGTCAAAGCATTGGTCGGCGGGTGATGCGAGTCGAAACCACTCTCATCGATTTAATGTAACTAAAAACCGTAGCTAAATTTTGGAGGCAACTGAAGTAGGAACTGCTCAAATAATGTTAATGTGGTTCTGGAACAACGAACAAAGTTAGGTTTTCTACCCACACAGTTCGAGCAATGAGTAAGTAAATAGATTTTATTTTCTTATTCAAATCGTTATGTATAACAAAATCAAATAAAGCATGGCAATGCCGTCTGCCCGGTTGACAATCCAAATAAATTACATAAATAAATTAGTTGTGTCTAAGTCTCTTAAATATCCTAAACAAATTTTTATTTTTTTTTTTTTTGATTATTATTAATTTTTCTTACTTCAAAAGTTTTCGGAGAGAATTCTGTTTCTGTAAGCTTGCGCTACTTTGCAGTACATGAAAAGTTTATGCACCTCCATTTCGTTTAAATACTCTATCATTTCACTGTCGGTTAAATAATTGCAGCCGAAGAAAAAGCTCCTAGTTTCTATTAAGACCGGGCATTTTCCTAGAAAATGGAAAATATCTTCTCTTTCCCCCCGATTACACAGGTTGCATAAGCTGGGAAAGTCCTCTCTATGTGGAATATAATTCAAATGTAGAAGTTCTACACGAAGTCTCACCATCATCCAGATATGCTCCACACTATTCTGGTCTCTAAAGTAGTTTCTTTGTCCTAGGTTATGGCATAGGCTACTGTAAACAACTCGGTGTACAGAGCTGGTGGCATCTTCGATATATTTCTCTCTAAGCTTTTCATCAACCATTGCAATTAACTTATAAAGTTAACTATTCCATACGCTAACATTTTCAGTGTTCAAGTCTAGCTCCATACCACACCATTGCGGGAGCTCGTTCCATTCCACATACCAGCTGTATTTCCGGTTGACTACGTATAAGGCAGCTTTCTTGGGAAGTCTTTCATTATCCATGTTCAAAATTTGATAATAATAGTCCACCTGGGCTTTGAAGGTTTTGACGAAGAGTGGTGATAATCCTGTTTCCAGCATCAAGGCGTAGTTTGGTGTGTTGGACGGGAGGTGGAATATCCTTTTAATGTAGAACCTGAGCAACTTTTCCATACTTCCATATTGCTTGTATCCCCATACCTGTGACGCATATAACATAATCGATTCAGAAACTGCTTCAAATACACGAAATTTACAACTATGAGCTATACTTCTGTTAGAGAAACACTTTTTCCACGTAGCTCCAATAGCTCTCTTTGCTTTAACAAGTTGTTCACTCAGATGCTTTTCCATGCTTAGGTTTTTTGTCAAACACAGTCCTAGGTATCTAAATTCGTTCACGACTTCAATAGGTGTTGAATTGTAGAACCATCTTTCGTTTTGGCTATTTTTTCCTCCACCATTCCTGAAGATCATTATCTTTGATTTGTTTAAATTAACTTGAAGATTCCAAGTTGTACAGTACCTATACAGTTGGTTGATCATCAATTGGAGCGATTGGGGCGAGGTAGACAATAGTACTATTTCGTCAGCGTAAAAAAGGGCCTTTATATTGGTCCCCGCAAATTCTACAACTCCAGAAATGCAATCCGTTAGATCCTCTATAAATAGCGCAAATAAGAGAAGGCTCAGTGCACACCCTTGTCGAACGCCAGACTCCGTTTGAATTGAAACCATTCAGATAATTGTTCCCCATTCCAAACTGCTGCCTTAGTTTCCTTGTATAAATTCTGTAAAACTTTTCCAAACTTTGTGGACATCCCAAGTCCATAGAGCTTGTAGATAAGCGCTTGCCTATCCACCGCATCAAACGCTGCTTTGAAATCGATAAAGAAGCAGTAAAGCTTTTTTCTGTTTTGAAGGAAAGATTCTCCGATGCTTTTTAGTACAAAAATATGATGGACCGTAGAGTTCCCCGTCCTGAAACCAGCTTGATATTCATTCAATAAATGGTTTTGGTTGATCCACGTATTGAGTCTCTGTTGCAAAATTGCGGTAAATATTTGGTACGAAGCATTAAGAAAACTTATCCCCCGATAGTTCTCCGGATTTTGCGTACTTCCTTTTTTGTGAATAGGAAAATTTAGGGATTCTTTAAACTTTTGTGGTACGGTTCCAAGTGCCAATATTTGGTTGAAAGAATAATTGAGCTTATTTATAAGTTCAAAGGTTCCGTACTTATAGAAGTCAACAGGTATTCCATCGGAGCCTGCTGCCTTGCCATCTATTAAACTTTTCAACACGTTAATTATCTCTTCATGAGTTATTCGCGCATCTAACAACTGATTTTTGATTCTCGTTCGAGCAATGACAAAATAGACAACCGAAAATGATAATTCAATACTATCTTTTGGCATTCAGATACGATACAACGTTTGACTACAGAACGATTAGCATTGCTAGACAATTTTCTAATGCATTGACATTTCAATATGAAACGCTAGGATTATGCAGTGCAGGGGGAAAAATAAAATTGTTGGAATTGATGCTTTCAACAGAACGACAAGCGAAGTGAACTCCAAAGAAGGCATTTCGACAGGAACCACAATTGGCCCATCAGTTAGTTGCTGTTTTTCGATTTTATAATGTGCGTGTTTTAATAATTATGGAAAATTTGAAATCTCGCGACATTGTTGTTCGACGGCGTGATATTAATTTTTTTTAGAAAGGTTAGAATATCGATATATATCGTTTTTATCGTGTGGTGATTTGTCAACAGGAGTTTGAATGATCCACAAGGACTCACAAACATCTGAACCCATTTAGGTGCCTCTTGGTGCCACTGGGCAATCAATCTGAGTAGCACTGGGTGGGTCGGTTAGTTATAATTAACTGTTGTTTTGTTCGTCAAATATTTTGCACTTAAATTTCGTGTTGTAAGAAATGTCAATTTTCCATGGATAAACGTCGTAATATTTTTCAAACCATTGCATTGAAAGATACTCTATACCAAAGCTTTGTTGAAGAAATCGTCTTGGTATGTTAGCGAAAATGCAAATGTTGAGATATTAACGAAAAGTTTACAAATTGGGTTTGTATGAAACACTATCTTCGAAACTGAAATTACCCTCTAACCGCAGTTTTAGGCTATTGTCACCAGTCGAATAAAGCATATTGTTGAAAATTCACTATTTTCAGACATATTTTAGAAAGGAATATTGTTGCAAAATAGCACAATTAAGAGTTTCAAACTATATGCGAACAGCAATAAATTGGTGAATAATGATCCTGTTAATTCTTTAGAACTTCTCAAAAGCAGTTGACTCCATGGACTAAATATTCTTTTTTACAATATCCCACTTATGTAAGAACTTTAACTCTTGCACCGAAAGAAAAAACCTTGGTTGATTCAAACATGTTTCATTGTTAATCAACAATTCATCTAAAGTTATGAAATTAACCAAGTTTCGTGATGAATACAAATAAGAACGCATTTTCAAATCAAGTATGCTGCCATGATCAATTTTTTTTCAGGTAAGTACCATAAAAATGTTTAAATTAAGTATGTTCGTAGTTGATTTGAATATTTTCTAATTTTTAACCAACAACGTGATTGTTGATTTCATACTTGATCAACAACAAACATATTTAACTAACAATTAAGGCAATTACAATACCAATACCAAATACACTGTTGAACTATCACCAATATGTTTGATCAACAATGTTCATATTCATACTTCTTTAATCAATAAAGAATAGTTAAAGTATCAGTAACATTTTGAATTCCAATATTTTTCATACTTAAGACCACAGAAAACGTGAAGTCGCATAACGGAACTTCAATTCATTATGATACGTTTCGTGACCATTTTATCTTAAGGGATAATTAATTATTCTTTTTTGTTGATCAAGTAAGTTCGTGAGAATTCAGCCACGTTTTTATTTGCTCAACAGTTTTAATGTAAAATTTCTATGATAAATGCTTGAATTGAAGTTTGACCTATCAAATGTATAGGTCAAACTTCAATTCAGGCATTTATCATAGAAATTTTACATTAAAACTGTTGGGCAAATAAAAACGTGGCTGAATTCTCACGAACATACTTGATCAACAATGTTCATATTTTACCAACAATTCAGAATTGTTGACGAAACACAAACGTTGTTAAAGTATCATGGACATGTATGTTTCTAGTATCGCAACCGTTGTTGGTTAACAATGAAATTGAAAATGACGTTGTTAATTTGAGCAATGAAAATTGTAGCATTTAAATAAATAAAATGAAAATGCCAGCTTGTTCAATTTAAGTATGTTCGTGCTTGACGCAAAAACAAACAAGCTTCATGTTTGATTTTACCAAGGTTTTTCTTTCGGTGTGTAATTCTTCCAATAAACTATGTTTGTATTTTAACTCTATCCAAACAGGTTCATGTAAAAATATGCTCTTCTTGTTTCTTTCCATCCACCGCGTCGTTCTTCTAGGCTTTGTACTTGGTTCTCTTTTGTTCTGAATGGTTCCTAGTGATTTGCCCTCTTGTTTGTTATACTTTCAATTTCACTTATATGCGGACGATGTAGAGCTGCACCCTTATTTTTCAAGGGGCTTTGTTGATAACGCAATTGAAACGATAGATCTAAGCCTATCCACTTTATCCAGACGGTCTCATTCAATCAAATACACATCAACCCAGAAAAGACGATTTAAACTCTTCTATCTTATTGCTTAATGGCACAAGGAAAGAAATAGCAAAATGCATAAAAAGCTTAGGAATTTCGAATAACTTGCAAATCAGCCAAACTGTCTACAAGACTTACGAATCGTTAAGAGCCCTATCTCTAAACAGAAACTATTTGCACACCGGCGAGATTTAGTTTTTATACTGTGAAATCTTCGCCGATTCTAAAAATGGCTTTTTTGGAAGAGTTAATGTTCCTCCGTGTAGGCGTGAGGGGCAATTTTATATGAAATTTACTCAATTTTTTAAAAAATTATTAAAAATCAACTAAGCCCTTTACTTTCTCATACTTTAGTGTTTTTGAAAGCTATTGCTTTGTTCTTTAATAAAAATTTTAATTTGAGTTCACTTAATAAAAAGTTTTTGAGACATCAAGCCCCAAAGTCAAAATTTTGAAAAAAGAAAATATTTTTTTCTTAAAACTTAAATTAAAATTTTTATTAAAGAACAAAGCAATAGCTTTCAAAAACACTAAAGTATGAGAAAGTAAAGGGCTTAGTTGATTTTTAATAATTTTTTAAAAAATTGAGTAAATTTCATATAAAATTGCCCCTCGCGCCTACACGGAGGGATATAGACCCCCCCTCCCATACAACTTTTTTTTTGTCTTGACCAAACCTATCCATCCTGAGCCTTTGGAAAACCGTATCTAAAACACCCTACATAACTAAAATAAAATTCTAAAAGTTAATAATTAATTATAAAAATAATTAAAAAAATTAGAGCGGTGAAATTTTTTTTTTTTAACTTTTTTCTATACGCCATTCAAAAAATATTTCCGAAAATTTCATGAAAATCCATGGACTGGCCCTGGACTCCTAGGTAAAAAGCTTACGGTGCTCCACTATTCAAGACATGCGATGTATGCATGGCTGACGTTGAGCAGATATTTCTTTTTTAATGCTGTAAATCTATAAAATGACTTTCTACTCTCTGTTATTCTATTAAGGTTTTCAGGAACCAAAGCGTTTTTCCAGTTGCGGTAGCCAGCGGCAGAAACGCTGTTGTCAATATTTCTGCGTCTCGACAGATTGAGTCAAGTTTAACGTGAACACCTGCCAATTATGGCTTATTTCACGGCGAGCCAACTCAACATAACGGAGTTAAATTGAGTGTCAACTAGGGATGCTCATGGAAAAAAAACATCGATGTTTTATTCGATGTGATACATCGTAACCTTACATCGATGTTTGTCGATGTATCGCATAAAAACATCGATGTTTTCGATGTATCGATGTTTTTTGAACAACCCTAACCCAGACATACTACCAATTACGAAATGTGTGTTTTTAGGTTCGTTCGTTGAACTTTACCTAGGGTTGACCCAGGTTTTCTTGAGCCCCCTATGATTTGTCAAAAAAAACCTAGGTTTTCCAGTCCTTAAAAAACCCTAAGCAACAAAATCACCACACATACCTTTCATTTGAATTCCTTTCCATTTGACAGCCCTCAACTCGCCCCAGCAAAAACCAATGGCGAGTAGAAGGCAAAACCAGGTCAACCCTAGGCCTAAAAAAACACACAGTTTGACATTCAGGGCGACTTAAGGTTTCTCAAAAAATGCTATGTGGTGACCCCGACCCTAGGGCTTCAACGAACAAACTTTTTATATCTAGCGGTTGATTTTCCTCGCTCTTTTACATGAATTAATTCTTCTGACATGAATTAAACAGAACACTGAAAACTGAAATCGATTCGGTTAGGTACTGTGACTGTGAGTTGTGAGTTTCTATTGTACGATGCATTGCTTTATTCAATATGGATCGAATAATAATGAAATACTCCATCCCATTGATACATAATTTGAAAGAGAAGAGAGCATGTGAAATAAACTATAACTGTAGATTTGGCACTTTGGGTGAGTCTTTTCAATGCTTGCTTCATTCGATACATCGAATAAAAAAACATCGATGTATCGGTAAACATCGAAAGGGTGCGAAACATCGCATTTATTCGATACATCGAATAGTAAACATCGATGTTTTCGACTAATCGATGTTTTTTGAGCAACCCTAGTGTCAACCACCACCCTGGTTGACTAGTAGCAATAGTGAACTTGTTGAAGCAAGTCCACCCCCTTGCTGGGGGTGGAGGGTGGTGGAGGAGGCCGATCTACACCTCTTGCATTCAATGAAGAATGCCAATCGTTTCCGCATTCGGATAACCACAGCCACCTCGATACTCCCACAAAGGGGGCCTACCTCATAGATGGTCCAAGACAACTCCCCGTATCTCGAGCGCAGAACGTCGTCCAGGAGGGCCTATCTCCCGCGGTACCAGAGCTCAACTTCTGGTGAAGCCTCGCAACCCGAAGGTTACTTCCAGATTAGTACCCCAATACTCGAGGCCTGGCAACCTCAATGTACGCAGCCAGCCACTAGTCAAGGCAGAAACCTGCAGCCAGCCATGCACACCTTGGATTTTCTTAGTTTGTCTGACTCAAAAAGAGCAAAACGTAAGCCCCTCCACCAACGACAAGGTGAAGTCCCCGGGGGGGGGGGGGGGGGGGGGTCTTCGTCTCGACAATACAAATGTATGAAAACGCTGCGGTTTTAGTGTGGGTATTCTCATATGTCGCTGTACAACCTAATTTTGACAACTGCAATTGCCGCTGCCGCCAATGCAAAATCGCTTTGGTTTGGGAGGTCCTTTAAACTTCTTTTCTACTTTTTACCTTGTAAGTATTTTTTATATTTTTATTACATCAACTACTAAAATCTTTAAAATCACGTAGATTCTGAGCTTGAAAACTGAATCTGTTGCTATCGCAACTACAAATTTGCTTTGTTTACAATGAGCCTTTGCTTTCTAGTCGGTAAGGAAAAATTCAATTGAAAGCAGCTTTTGCAATTTCGTACTGTTCAAAAATACCAAAGAAAAATTATTGTTCAAATTGTGTTATTCTAAATTGATTTCAGACTACCACAAGTTTGCCTAAAAGAAGAACAAAACAAGAAACTTATAAATCCAAATAAAACTAAATACACCTTAGCTTAGTATAATTATTCCATTAAAAGTGATTTGTAGTCAGCTACTGTTTATTAAAACGCTTAAATTAATTCTTAGAACGATGAAAACGTTTCAGATTTGCATTTTCAATCGGCAATCATTTTGTTCCACTTTGAAGTCTGAGTCAATACGAAGCCGTTGCAACCAAAGCCAATAAAGACAACAAAGCTGAGAAACCATAAAAAAACACTTTTTGGCACGAGCTTTTATCTCCAACCCAGCTCGCTGAACTTTTCACTCGCTTCTTACAATGGCCATCTATACCAATTAACTAAGCTCCTTTCAAAAGCTGAAGAATATTAGAGCTCCGTTGGATTTACAAAAATGGATATTTTCTTTTAAAGCTTTCCGTAAAGTTTATTGACAAGCGAGTATATCCGACGTTATTTTCATTTGATACTTGTTAAAATGCTGCGGTAAAATTTACTGTATCAAAATTCATCATAATATTGCTCTCTGAAATTTTGTTTCCCAACTTTGATCGCAATTGCAAGGTAAGCGGTGGGTTAAGGGAAGCCATGTTGGTGTACTCACAGAGAATACGGCAATCAAGCCAACCAACGGAACGATAGTTCTACAAAAATTCACACAATATCCTTTTCACTTACCGATTTCCTCACAATTGTCGTGGTTATGCAACACCTTTTATTATTATTTTTTGCCTTCCCACTTGGAGCTTCAATTAATCAATTAATCGTGCAGACCCAGCGGATAGGCTGGAAACACGCACGGAACAGTATGTGTGCATTTTGCGGTAGGATGACCGAATGTGTTTGAATTGATCATATCGTAAGGACTTGACAGCATTGTTTTAAAATGCAAAAGCAGCATCCCAAAACGACAATGTAGACTCAAATTTTTACACTAAACTAGTTATTGCTCTACTTGGGCCTGAATTACGACCGCACATTGGAGTTAACGCTCTTAAAGTACCTCCGAGATTCGGTAAAAAAATTCATCACTCCACGGGTACCACTTTAGAATGATGCATTTTAGCATGATGAAAGTGTTTCCCTTTTGGAAAACCCTTTATAAATCAATCATTCACGTATCATGGGAGATCAATCATCACACCTACAAGCCTCATCTATTATACGCAAGCAATCACTATATACTTTAACACTTTACCACACTGACACACACAAATCAATAATCACACATACAGACACAAATACATAGAATACAAGTCTATTTAATTTTAATTTTTTTAACACACGTTTAGCCTTGTCAGGCAACTTCTCATTTCTGGTATCAAGTCACAAGACTTGTGATTGAATTTCGAGTATATCGGCCAAAAGAAACTGGTAAAATCTTTTAAATCGTTTCTAAGCCATAGATATAAATAGTTGGAAGCAGAGATAATGATATTAAGGCGTTGTATTCCAGACGATACAAATTTTATTTTCGTTGTATCCTTTGAAAATAAAATAAAATAAAATAAAGTAAACAAGCTCGAGGAATTAGTCTGAGTTTAGGTTTGTACATCAGGTGTATACCTGACATGGTTGATTGCTTCATTTTTCAAATAAAAATTTATTGCGATTCTGATTTTATTGTTATCTGAACCCAGTTATAATTTCTTTCAGTAAATTATTCCTACCACGTCAATTCGACAGCTCTGTCTTTTCGGATATTATTCGAAAGAAACTTTAGTAGCATTGACACGACAATTTATCGGCATGATGTTTTATTTTTAAGTTTATTCATCAAGTTAAAGTTAAAATTACTTCCATATAAGAGTAGGAGCGAAGTTATTCGTCTCTATAGTTCAAAATTTATGTAGAAAAGTTTTTACTTCAGCTCTTTTGTTTCACCCGATGTGAAATCTCAATCTCAGAGCAGGAGCTTAGAATGTGAAAACTTGTTCTTAAAACTTTGTTCTCATTTCCTTTGAAACGATTTTAAATTCCAACCTACATTTTCATACCTAAGTGGCTGTGTATATTTTTGAACCAAAACGTTTGTTTGCTTCAAAATGCTTCTTTGGCAATTCAACCCTTTAACTAAGTTGTGTTTGTTGAAGTGGTAGCTTATATTCCGAAATCTATGCAACGTTGGTAAATTCGGTAG
Source organism: Melanostoma scalare (assembly GCA_949752695.1). Lineage (NCBI taxonomy): Eukaryota > Metazoa > Arthropoda > Insecta > Diptera > Syrphidae > Melanostoma > Melanostoma scalare. Next base: position 150,841,238 of record OX456984.1, on the reverse strand, counting down.
TTAATATTTAATTCACAAGTTAAGACATCACCTCCATGAAGTAAGCACTACATCTTTCGAATAGAAATATTAAGAACGTGTTGTTGATTGTAGGTTTCTAGTAGTAAATTAGTTGTGTAGAAAAAAAATCTGTAGCTAGAGCAGTTTTCGAAACAAAGATATTATAACTATTTTATTCGTTCGTACAGATTTTCATCGACCTACGAGGGCGAACTACTCTTCTGTGATTATTCTTAGATAGCACGCAACTTTAATGTCAAGGTATAGAATGCGAGCGAATTTAATAACGTAATATATAATGCCCGGCTTGTTCGGTATAAGCTGGGTTTCACTGTCTGCAAAGTGTTGTGTCGATGAACCAAGTTTGCTTATACGATGTTCGAGTAATTACAGAACCCTCCAAGTAGAGACAATTATCTATGAAATTTTCCTCTTCATAATCATGTTAAAAGTGTTTTCCTAGCACATTGGTTTTGTGTTACAACAAAAAATTTTCCAGAAGTACGTTTTCGTGAGACTGCAAATAGGATTTCATATGGGGTATGTAATTATGTATTGTGCGCCCACTGGTGAAAATCATGATGCATCTTTAGTAAGCTATATTTTTTTCGTGCTTCAACTGAAACTTTGCCTACAATAGAGCCATGTTGAACCAGAACAAATGGATAAATTATGTAGGTAAATAATTGGAAATTGAAATTAAAACAGCTTTGAAGTCGTACTGAAATGATGCCAATTGCATTGAGCAAATACAACGCAACAAACAATATAAAGGATATGGCCAAAAATTTATAAATTTCTTTTTGAAAACACAATAAAATGAACAAAATTGAATTATTTCCATATACTATAACTTTATTAGTAACTAGGTGACCCTTCTGGCGTTGCTCGTTGCTTGATTCTGCAATATTTAGATGAAATGAAATTTATGTTTATAAATTGAGTTCTCTTTGTGACGTTGTGGGGTACACTCATCACGGGAGCTTTCATTTCAAATTTGCCAAGTTATTGCATTAATTTTATAAATTGTTTTCGCCTACAACCTAATATTAATAGTCGTGTGGTTTTTGCAAAAAAAAGGTCGAACGAACTGAGCTGAAAATCAAGTGCTCTGAATGCATTAAATATTTTCATGGAAAATGTGCAAAAATAACACCGAATGAGCTCGAATTTATGAAAAATTCCAAAGCAAGTTGGAGATGCCCCAGTTGTACGGCTGAGAGAAGAGGATAAATTTCGGTATCGGCTCAGGCTAAATACTCTTCAACTGCATCATCTTTAAAACGCACACCACCTACATCACTATCTATTGACTCTCTTGCATTAGGTCCAGCAAAGAAACCAGATGAAGACACTGCTGCTGCCACTGCTACCAACGCAACTAATGCTACCTCTGTTGACACACACACCAAGCCATCTGACACTAAATAATAAATAAATAGGGTGGCGCAACAGAGCGAGGAGACCCTGGGCCTAGCGCATTTCTCACAACCATCCCTTGTGAGGGAATGGAGGGGACCTACAATTTTCTGCCGGTTCCGAACGGCTAATCGAGAAAGCGCTTTTCATGGCAATGAATACTAACGGAGGACTTGCCAATTCCTCGCGAAAGGCGATACCCGTAGAAAAAACATTTTTGCCTCTGGTGGGATTCGAACTCGAACCTCTGGATTAACAGGCGGACATGCTATCCATCACACCACGGGTAGCCATCTGACACTGATGCTTCTATTTCAACCACAACCATCGCCACTGCAGTTGCATTGTCTGCCCCCGTCACCACCAAGAATTATACCTCCACTTCCAACACCACTGGTCAAAATAACAACATCTCACCGATGCCGATGGATGAACTACCTCCAATTGTCACCTTGGAGATGATCTATGCTGAAATCATTCAACTTAAAAAATTTCACAAACTGCAAATTGATGAACTGACTGCCAAAATTAATGAGAAGGAACAAAAAATTCTCTCACTTGAGCAAAGGGTAAATAATATGGAACAACAACTATTCTCAAATAGCATTGAAGTATACAATGTTCCACCAACAAACAAAGACACATCGCACATCGATCTAGCAGTTGGTATTTTTCGCAATGCTCTTAACGTCAATATAAATGAAACTGACATCGATCAATGCTTTGTTAAGAAAACAAAAAAGGGTAATTCTCTCAACAGTGGCAATTTAAAGAGCACCAATGTTTTGCATGTGAAATTTGTTTCTCATCATTTGAAAGAAAAAATTATGAAAATTAAACGTGAGGAAAGAGAGCAAATAACAACAAAAATGCTTGGACTTGGAGTTCAAGGTAAAGCAGAGAAAGTATTTTTCAACGATTGTTTATCACATCAGAGACGTCAACTTCTTAACGCTGCATTAGCACTAAAAAGTACGAAGCGATTCAAATACGTTTGGACGAGGAATGGAAATATTTTCGTAAGAAAGAATGAGGGTGACAATTCATTAAAAGTAAATTATATTTCAGATTTAGAAAATTATGTATCCGGTTAATCCCATCCTTTCCCCAGTTCAAAATATTTGTAAAGTACCAGTCTTTCGTAATTTTATGGATTATAGTTTTTGTTTGCACCAAAATATCCGAAGTTTGAGAAAAAAAATTTAATGTGTTCCTAGCTCACATTGAGTCTCTTAAAAAATTGCCGGTTGTAATTGTTTTATCAGAGATTTGGGTTTCTGAGAATGAAATGAGTTCTTATAATATACCGGGCTATGGGCAATTTAGTTGTTGTAATGAAACGTATTCGGCAGGTGGTGTTGTTGTCTACATTGAAGATAGTCTTGTTCACCAATTTACCAAAATTGATATATGTAGTGCGGATGTTGTAAAATTATCATTTTGTTATCAAAATGAAAACTATACGATGTTGTGTTTATATAGGTTGCACGCGTTTCGTAAAAGTTTGTTCGTCGAAGAACTCTCTAATATTCTTTGTATAAACAAAAACTGTAATTTAATTCTAATTGGTGATATTAATATTGATATATTAGACGTATCTGACAAAGACACTGAAAATTATTTGTTCTCAATGGCTTCGAATGGCCTTAAGAGCAATGTCAATGAGCCGACCCGCGTAACAAGTTCTTCTAGTACTTGCATAGACCACATTTTCACCCGCTTTAAAGTATGTAATAAATCAAATTTTTATGGCAGTGTTCTTGACACGAAAATTACTGATCACAAAATGATTGTTCTAGTGAAAGAATCACATATTGCTTTGAACTCAAATTCAAAAACACAAACAAATGAGCATTTTAACACCGACTACGTCTTATTGCAGAATACTTTGAAGTATGAATTTTGGGATCAGGTTTATTCGGAAGAAGATCCTTCTGCATCATTTGGTATTTTTATCGCAATTTTGCAAAACCACATACAGCCTTGTACTTCTGTGTCCGTAAGAAATTCCAAATTAAAAAAAAAACATCTAAAGCCATGGATGAATGACCGTCTCCTTAAGCAGATTCAAAATAAAAACAAAGTCAGTTTAAAGTTAAAAAAACATCCACACAATAAAAAACTAGAGAAGTATTACCTTTCACTCTGTAAGGCAGTTAACTCAAAAATTGAATTAACTCGCGAAAAGTACTATTTAAATTTGGTAGAAAAAGCGAGAGGTAATGTTAAAGAAGAATGGAGAGCAGTTGACTGCATTCTAGGGAAAACAAAAAAGGCTAACATGATTGAAACTATTGTAGTAAATGATGTTCCCCTAACCGATTTAAGTTCTATATCGAACAAGTTCCCGTTGGTGATTGTAATTGCTTTAATGAAAATTTACAGTACGCGGAAACTATACAATCTAACAGCTTTGTCTTTAATCCCATCACCTCGTTCGAAACTTATAAAGTAATATTATCGCTCAAAAGTAAAAACTCGTGCACCTCAGATGGAATATCTAGTAACTTCCTTAAAAAAATTGCATTTTATGTATCTGATATTATGAGTTACATATTTAACTTAAGTGTCGAAAAAGGGTGTTTTCCTGAGCAATTTAAATGTGCTGAAGTAATCCCAATTTTCAAAAAGGGAGATAAAAAAAACATGACTAATTACAGGCCGATTTCTATTCTACCCACTTTTTCAAAGGTTTTTGAAAAAATCATGATCAAAAGAATTAACTCCTTCCTTACGAAAATCAAATTTTTTAGCGAAAACCAATTCGGATTCCGCTCTGGGAAGTCAACCGAAGATGCAATTCTCAGGCTTTGTAGTCAGCTCTATGGCAGCTTAAATAATAATAAATCGACTATGTCTCTTTTCATTGACATGACCAAAGCTTTTCACATGGTTGATCATGATTTATTACTAATGAAAATGTATAATTCAGGTTTTAGAGGAGTTATTTTTCAATGGTTGAAGACATATTTAAAGGCAAGAGTGAAAAAAGTAAATATAAA